>JASANA010002547.1:0-139841 GCA_030248095.1 Ptycholaimellus sp. GST1_10
GTGCGCCCGGACACCGGACATTTTTTTTAAAAAGTTTTTTTGAAATAATTTTTTTAATAAGGCACGAAAAAATTTTTTGTCCAATAAAGACCCCCCCCACAATTCGACTACGGCGCGTCGATTGAGCCTATTTGCAGCGCTCTCCGACGTCTGTGTGACGAGCTACAGCCTGCCAAACTTTGGGAAAGCTGCAATTGGTTGTGTTGCTCGATAAGAGGGGCTTGGCGCTACCGCTCCGCTAACGCTCCGCTCGCGCAAGCCCAATATGATCCTTCCATGCCACAGGGCAACCGGACAGCGACACCTGCCTCCTTTGCATATGCACGCAATCACGCATACAAGTTGGGCCATAATTTGACATTTCCCTATTTCTCGGGAAATGATCTCATATGATCCTTCCATGCCACAGGGCAACCGGACTGTGACACCTGCCTCCTTTGCATATGCACGCAATCAGGCATCCTAGCCTCATTAGCGCTCTTACCCCCTCAGCTCCTCTTTCTGAGGCCTAAATACTTGCACTTTTAAGATCCCCCATAGGAGCAGGGCTTGGGTATGAACGCATCCTCGTGCCAGAGGCACGTCAGGCCCCACCACACGCCCTCCAACTGACCTTTTTCACGACGTTTATTAAAAATCGTCGCTATAAAATGGCCCCAGGGCCCCAACGCCTCCTCAGCAGTCCCAGAAATCAGTCCCACAGCCAACAAAGCAATGCTCGCCCTCCTCTTCCTGCTCGCGGCCAGTGAGGCCATCCAGGTGCCCACCAACGTCTGGGTGGCGGTTCTGCCTTCCTCTCCTCTGCCCCCAGAGGCAGCCTAGATGCTCCCCATCTCGCAGGTCCGCTGGAGCCGTCAGCTGCAGAAGACGCCGTCGACGACGCCGGTGACGGAGGTGAGCTGCCAGAGCTTGTCCTGGCCATTGAGGAGGAGGAAGGAGGCGTACAGACGCAGCGGATGGCAGAGGCGCTGATGGCGGCTGGTGTGCGGACGGTGGCCGATCTGCCGGGCTTTGCCCACTGGCGCATGCAGCAGCCGAAGCATCAGCGGGGTGGCCAGGCGGCTGCTGGCCAGTGAAGCCTGGATTGGGAGGGCCTTTTCGACTTTTTTTGGATCTTGTGACCTTTCCCTTTCCCAGTTGCAAGGGGGAGCATTTTTTTAGGGGAAGCATTTTGCTGCCGGTTCTTCCTGTACAGTGCGGAACGTGATTCATAGCAGAACGATAGCTAAGTGTTTGTGAGAAAATGTATAGTTAGTTGCAAAGCAGGCAGTTGATGGATCTGGGAAGAAAGATTTTCATTTTTTTGAATTATTTGGCTCCATTGTCGACCTATTCTTTGACGAATATGTAGCATAGATTTCGAAACAAGTTAACACAACGCTAAAAACATGATTCGATACAGCCGTCAGCCTTTGATATCACCTGAACTATCATTTTAGTGTTTGTCTAACAATGCTTTCCATTTTTTTTTCGTGTTTTCTTGCCCTTTCAGATCGAGCTTAGAAGCTAAAATAGTCTCTTTTCAAAAATTCAGGGTTTAGAGCGTCACAAGAGAAGAGCATTCAACTTTTAAAGTCCTAAACATGCCCTGGAAGAACAGCAATCAGCCTTCCAGCATAGGATGCAATGTCCTATATGCCCAGCTACTAAGAGCTGCACGGGCTTGCATGCACTGGGACAACTTTAGCGATGAAGTGGAAACGCTCATCTCCACCATCAAAGAAAGAGGCGGCTGACTCCAAGGACCCCCCCCCAAGAATTACACCCCCCCCCAATGGAATTACACCCCCCCCCCCTAGAATTACACCCCCCAAGAATTACACCCCCCCCCATGAATTACACCCCCCCCCCATGAAGGGTTATATTGAAAAATCTTATTAGCTTAAAATGCTTCTTCTTTACATATCCCAGGAATTTAAACTCAAGGAATTTTTTTCTAAACAACTAAATACATACTTTTTTAGCAAGTCTATACCGAGTTCGTCATGCTACTAGTTCGTGATGCTACTACCAGGAGTAGTAATAAGGCGCAAGAACTAAAAACCTCGTCCTTTCACTGTGGCAGTACCTACTAGTTAGTCCTTACCGAGTTGAGCACTTTAAAACATCAATGAACTCGGTAGGGACTTACTATGTTTAAGGACTAACTATGTTGTACGCAAGCCTTTTAGTTTTTGTGTTGGCTACGCCCTATATAGCGGTATAGACTAACTAGTAGCATGACAAACATGGTATAGACTAACTATGTTTGTAAAAAAAGTAGGTATTTAATCATCTACATGAAAATTCCGTAAGTTTAAACTTCGAGATATGTACAGAGAAGTATGTTAAGTCAATAAAAAAATTTTTAATATATATGCCTGGGGGGGTGTAATTCATGGGGGAGGGATGTAATTCATGGGGGGGGGGTGTAAGTTTGGGGGGGGGGGTGTAAGTCTTGGGGGGGGGGTTCTTGGAGTCAGCCAAAGAGGCTATAAAAAACGGCGAAATCAAGCTCGTAGCCTTAAAATTCAGCCGGAAGTTCCCACATGCCGTTCAAAACATACACGGCAGGAAAATGGGCAAGATGAAATCACTGATTTCACATCTACCAGCAAACACTAGCACCAACAGTGACACTGACAGCAAACAATCAGTCACAAAGTGTCTGACGGAGCGAAACCACTTATGAGTCCACGCTCCGGAGGTCTGGTAAATGGACGAAACTTCCAACCTTCCTTGTAAGCCTAAGCAGCATTCATGCAGCCATGTCTACATGTGTTGGTCACTGTCTCTGACCGGTTGGTGGGCTCATTGAGCCCATCTCCTCCCTCATCTGGCATATGCCATTTCTCAGTTCGCCAGATGCCAGTTACAGTTAAGGCATCAACAAGTAGACTGCGCCACAGGAATTTCACCAAACCCAAATTATGATTCTTTTTTGTCTCTCACATTTCTGGAAAAACAAAACGTTTATGATGTAAGAAATGAAATCTGGTAGCATCGGCAAGCCTGCCTGAAGAGAGTCGCTTTAAACAGCAAAATATCACCGTAAAATCAGTTGGCTCAGGCTTGGCTGGAAAACCTAAGTGGACAAAAAGAAGCACCAAAAGTGTCTTCCACTCTGATGGCATACTTTTTGGTGCAGTTAAAAACATAAAGGAAAGAAGAAAAATTCAATACCGGCCAGGAAAACAAACCCGCCCCAAACAACACACACGAACCCCAGGCAAACAAAAAGAAGAACACACACCAAAAAAATAAAATAAAAAAAAAAAAAAAAAAAAAAAAGAGAAAAAAAAAAAAAAAAAAAAAAAAAAAAAAAAAAAAAAAAAAAAAAAAAAAAAAAAAAAACAAAACAAAAAACACAAAAAAACAAAAAAAAAAAAAAACAAAAAAAGAAAAAAAAAAACCAAAAAAAAAAAAACCCAAAAAAACCCCCCCCCGATAGTTTCAGAAATATTATTTTAAAGTAAATTTTATCCATTCTATTAGCGTAAATATTCGATGCAGATAAGAAGATGGATCATATGCGTCGTTGGTGTAGGGGTTAGCATTGAAGCCTTCCAAGCTTTAGTCCCGGGTTCGAATCCCGGACGACGCAGATTATCTTTTGTTTTTTTTATTTTTTTATTAAATTTTATTTTTTATTATTTTAGATCGAAACGTATGTTTTAGTTTTGAATAGGGGTGTTCAATGAAACAGACATGGATGGGGAGCGACGAGTAGACAATTATGGGCAAATTGCTCATGGTTGGAAACTTCAAGCTTTTGATGATTGGCAAAGTTGATAACAATCCGGCTTCGCATGCTAGGATACGCTCCGGGGCTTACGCGACCATATCCTTCGGCCTCCGGAAGTCTCACTGCCCTGCCCTTCGTTTGTGTGGCTTTCGACTGTGCAAAAATTATCTAGCATCGAAAAAATTATAAAAATGAGGGCAAAATTTTTCGGCAATTCTATTACTGAAGTTTTCCCCGTAAAGCTCTCTCAAGATCTTACATTATTTCCTCCATTTTCGCCAGGCCAGTGTGAAAATCAGCTATAATCGTCCAAAAAAGAACTCAAACTCAACTCAACAGGCCTCTGAGCAAAGCGTCCAGCTTTATCTCCCTTGGAGCATTGATTGGCAGGAGCCTGGCAACAGCGCCATTATTCTTTGATGCTGATTCGCTGGCCCACGTAGGCTGGATGGAGGATCTGCGAGAGCAGCTGCAGGAAATTGCGGATGAGGCAAGGCTTTTGGCTCGGCAGAGTTCTGAGCCAGCTCGAAGCCTGCAACAAATTGCTGACCGTTGCACTTCGCTTGCCAATCGATTACCTGCCGAGTCGGTACAAAATTAAGCCTCGGTTTTCTATGATTGCTTTGATTGATCTATGATTAGGCAAACGAACTAGGTTTTTAGGCAAGTCTTTTAGTTCATTTCAAAAGCCTTCAAAGCCGAATGTGAAAACCGATCGTTTTTTTTGGCTTTTCAGCCATGCTGCTATTTTACGTAAATATTGCAACTAGCATCAACAAATTGGACTCTTTATTTCACCAGTGAGTGATGTTCATCATAAAGTGTGGGGTTTTCAAAGCTCAAACATTGCAGGAAAGAGCGCCAGAAGCACCAGAAGGCAGCGCAGTGGGTCTGGTGCTGAACGTGGGGACACTGAATTTGAGCAGCCAACGAAAGTCACAGCTACACAAACATGCACTGACCCGCAATTCGCTGGCCTTTCTGCTGGAGCAAAAGGCGAGTGTCACGATCCTTGGCCTTACGGAAACCAACCTACGCTATGTCAGCGAAAAGTGCGTCAAGGAGGAAGTTAGTTGGCCCCTCAATCTGATAGCAAACAACGTACTTACGCCATATACTGGTTTGAAAACGAATAAGCTACCTTTTTATCTTTTGTTTATTGGAGATACAATAGCTCAAAAATTTTAAAACAAATCCAAAAAAATGAGGCCCTGCCAGCAGTAGGCAGGAATCCATACCTTGACTGCACTCTCCAGGCCCTGGGCTTGAGAGGCGTGAACGAGGTGCTGGCAGGCAGCGGCAACGAGGCGCTGTGTGCAGCAAGGGAGTACATGTGCTTCAACTTTCGCAAGAAAAGCAATCGTCTCACCGGCCCCGGAAGAGAGCCTGCCGGAGGAGCACTGCTCCTGGTCAGCCAACAGCTGCGGTCAGTTGATTGCCAGAATGAGGGGGATAAGAATTTGAAAACGAATCAATCATAAAACAGGCTTTAGTTTGATGTTATTCTTTTTATCTCTTAATATTTGCAGCGCGCAGTTTGATGTTGATGCATAAAAGCCTGCAGAAAAATGTAAATTGACAAATTTGCCGAAGCAAAGTAAAAATTGGTTGAGAGGCGGTTTGTGAGATGTTTCAGAGGGGGATTTAAACAATTCAAATTGGAGTAAACTGTGCACTGATCCAACTCCACTAGGCCACAGCCGGTACTCGAGTTGACAACACTGGGAGCATTTCAAAGACTGGCCAGCCATACGGGGCGGGGCCATTCCCTGGCCGCCTGTGACATTGAGGCCCCGCAACCAGTTCGCCTCATCCTCGTCTACCGCAACGTAAACGCTCGCAAGACCGAAGGCGTGCTCCAGGCAGTGCACCCGTTCAAGGATCTTTGGGACATCGTCCATTATCTGGGTGCGTCCTTTTTCCTGAAAGTCATCCAGAAATTGTACTGGTCCGATAACTGGTGAATGGAAAACAAAGAGATTGAAGAGCGGAGTAGAACTAATGGTGAAAAAATGAATGGAGTCAATTAATATTTGAAGAGATGGATACACAAACTCGGGAGGCATTTCCAGAAACGGAAGCAGCAAAAGAGAGGCCGGCCAGAAAGACAATCGTGATGGGCGACCTGAACTTCAACTCTAAACCGCCAGTCAAGGATCACGAGGCCTGGACAGATCGAAGGGCTTCAGCTTGGACATTTTGCAACCATGAGGCAACAGACAAAGCTGACGATCTCTGCCCTCTTGACCAGGTTTAATTATTTCCCTATTTTTTCAAACGGCAGCTATTTGCGCACTGTTTTAGGTCATCATTCGATCTGGGAACACAGATGCACTTTTCACCTACAGACGGCTTTCAATAAAGGCCAAGACTGATGCAAACATTTTGAAATATCCGCATTGTGCAGTATCGCTAAATCCTCCCATTTCATCAGATCTATGCTACAGCAAAGGCCATGAGAAGTTTGTTGAGTTCACTTTGCTAGCGCCTTAGGTCATTATCTGTATTGAACCGTTATCTTCTGTTCTAATGACACTGCCTTAAATTTATGGAGCCAAAAGCCTTTGTTCACGGAAAGGATGTTATTCGACAATTATCGAGTATAAGATAAATTGAGCAATCCGCTGTGGTAAATCCAAAAAATTTCTGTCGCACATGTTGCGGCAAGAGCTGCTGCACCTCATTTTCCTTTTCCAAAGGTAACGTTTGGCAGCAGCATGCCTCTCCGATCAAATGAGCAATCACCTACAGCAGCATAGTAAGGCAGTTGGATGAGCGAAACAGGAAAGAATCAAATGGTGCAGCTGACGGCGGTGGTGGAGGCGGCCAGGGGCGGGCTGGCGGCGGTGACGGAGGTGATGCTGGTGGCGGCGCCGGGCAGCAGGTAGCAGAGGTCGGCGCCGTTGGCCAGCAGACCCGGCCCAGTGAGGAAGACGAAGCGGGTGCAGGCAGGGGCTGACGTCTTCGCCTGACAGCTGCTGCGGCACTCGGCCTCGCTGAACGTTCCCAGCCCCATGACTGCAGTCCATGCATGGGATGCTTTTGTGCCGATAGGCGGAGCCTCAGTTGTCCATTGAATGGTGAATCATGTGCTGGTCAGTGGTGGATATAGGGGGGGGAGGGGGACGTTTCACCCATTTAGATACACCATGTCGAAGCACCAATTAACCAATTTATGTGCCCATTTTTGAGTTATTAGAGCCTAATTTCAAAAAAAAATTTCCGCTGCGCGAAACATTTGCAAATTTCGTACTAAATTTGCGATTTTTTTTTAAATTTTTTTGCTTTTTTGGCAATTACATTGAAAATTCTTGCGCGTATATATATATTCTAGGAGCTACGGCAGGGTTACGGAAGAGGCAGAGCGCGGAAATATTTAGTGTGACTGTCTACTCTCAGCCCAGGGTATTGCACAGTTTGAAAGGCAAGGGAAGTGAAAGGGACTGTTGGTTGGGACGACAGGAGTCGTGCTCTCGTAGTCCACGTAAACGCCCGGCTCACAGACCGCTGTTATTGCTGGCGTTGCTGAAACGACCAAAAATTTGGAAGGATAAGAGATTTGGGCTCATTTTTAGCTAAGTGAGCTTTTTGAGAGGGTCACAATTTTCAATAAGTTGGTTTGTAATCCAAATGTTCCTACACTTTTAAACTTTTTCCAAAACTAGACAATTAATGGGGCCGTGTCGTGTATGAGCGTGCAAAAAATCAAAATTCGATTTTTAGCCAATTATTCAAAATAAAGGCTGACTCCAAGAATTACACCCACCCCCCAAGAATTACACCCCTCCCCCAAAGGGTACTATATTGAAAAAATTATTAGCTTAAAATGCTTCTCTGTACATATATCGAAATTTAAACTCAAGGAATTTTTGTCTAAACAACTAAATACCTACTTTTTTGAAAAATAATTAGTCTATACCGGATGGCGGGCGCATGCCTACCAGGAGTAGAGGCTTGTCCCCTCCAAGGAGTATCACGTAGGCGCAAATTTTTAAAGGCTCGCGTACAACATGGTAAGTCCTTACCGAGTTGAGCACTTTAAAACATTAATGAACTCGGTAAGGACTTACAATGTTTAAGGACTAACTATGTTGTACGCGAGCCTGGAAAAATTAGTGTTGGTTACGCCCTATATTGCGGTAACGACTGTATAGGCATGCGCCCGCCATCCAGTATAGACTAACTCGGTTTAGACTCAGTAAAAAAAGTAGGTATACAGTTCTTCAGAAAAAAATTCCTTGAGTTTAAACTTCGAGATATGTAAAGAGAAGTATGTTAAGGCAATAAAAAAATTTTCAATATATATCTTGGGGTTGGGGGGGGGTGTTATTTCTTGGGGGTGGGTGTAATTCTTGGGGGGTGGGTGTAAGTCTTGGGGGGGTCCTTGGAGTCAGCCAAAATAAATTTAAAATGGGATTTTTTTCAAATGAAAGTTAACTGAATTGCAAACTTGTAAAAATGGAAAGAAGTGCAATCTGTTTATTCATATCCATTTTCTGATTATTTGCGTACTAAATGGTTTTAAACGAAATTTCGCATGAAGACTGCAAATTTCTGACCATTTTACCATGAGCATGATCGTTTCTTGTTGTTAAAAGAGTTGAAAAATTTGGTTAACATTTTATGGCAACCCGCTTTTGCAACTATCACTTTAATTTTTTTATCTTTTTGATTTAAATCTACGTCAACATTGACGCAGCGTTGATGCTCAAAATGAGAAGCTCTATTAGAACTTACGCGCTGCCCCGGCTGTGCAGGTGTAGACAGCTGTGATTTGAGGCAACAGGAAGCAGAGGATGCAGTTTGGGGAAAGCGACTGCCGCATTCCTGAACGCAAAATCATCAGCCTAGATAATCTTTTCCTTTCAACGTCATTTGCCTCAGAGGAAGGTGCGGAAGGGTCAGAAGGAGTGAACCGGTGTAAGGAAGAGAAATGATGTATGCGCCTGATAGATATCCGACAACCCCGCTGATTTTTCCCTCCGAAAACCTAAAAAGTGTTCATGGCCCAATCCGGGGGTCTAAACGATTTGAACATCAATGTTGCCATAGGTGTCCTTATATAATAGATCTGAGCCAAAATTAAGCAAATGATGGATGTAAATCGGGTGAACAGTTTGCCATCACAGCGTGGGTAACCTGTTCTACATAGTCTTTGCTACTTTCTCTTTATGAGATCAATGTTGCAACCCGCCTTGTTCGCATTTTGCTGCAAACGCGGAGTTAGAGCACAGCGAACAAAAGCTTACCAAACTCTGATAATCCGGGCTAAGTTTGAGGTTTCATGCTGAGCCTATTGTCACCATTATGCACACAAAAATTTAAATCATTGTTCTCCAAAGCCCTTCCATCGGTTGCCATCAATGTCGAAGCATTTGACGAATGCTTGCCTTGCGATGTCTTCAATAAGAATTTTGTCGACAATTTCAATCTTTCCGCCACTACAATTGAGCAATCATTTTCAGCGTGTAAAGCACGAACCCAATTATACCTGCATTCCGAATTCGCCTTCTGGTGCATCGGGATTTGAAACTTCTGGTTTCTTCGAATCCCACAAATGCTGCAGGCATACGGCTGGAGTTTGAGACATCTGAAGACATGACGTTCTAGACTTCGCATTATCTTGGACAGGCTGAAACATTTTTCACCTTTTTGTTCATTTATTCTTCCAAAAAGACACTTACCTTTTGTCACTGGCCAAACTGATACTTCTGCTGCACCTCAAACAGGTCATTGAGCTGCCCAGTTCAGCATTCAGGGTGCAAGTTTGATGTGGTTGCATCCTTGGCTTTTCAATTTCGTCAAACCAGCTACTCTTCGTCTCCTCAACTCCTCCACTGCTAGAAGCAATAGGCAAAATGTTCGGGGGAAGAAGCACAAATTTCTGCTCCTCCTCAACCATCAGCTGGCTCCATTCGTCTATAGAGGTCTGCAGCTGAATGCCAGAATGCTGCAGCAGAATGGCATGCAGAACGCCTTCGGAGGGTGAAGCGGCGGAGAAGTTGCAGTCTCTACAGTCCCACTTGGGTGCTGTAGCCAGGCTGCCTAGGTGCACTCGCCTGACGTGGGTGGGCAGGGCGCTGGCGGACACAGGCATACGGCATGATGGACAGCTCATTGCTGATGCACTACTCAGTTCCTGAGGGAAGCCTTTGCTTTAATCAATAATCCCTACCTTTGCAATATTCCGGCAAATTATGCGCAAAGAATGAAAGTATAAATGAAGGACAAGGGCTTGTGTGCTTTGCAGATTTGTGCAATGAATACATAATTCACCACCAGTGGCGGATTTTGGTTCGGGGAGGGGGGAATTTTTGGGTCAAACAATTTCAATAGTTCCTTTCTAGATGACAAAAATGAACTCACTTCAAATCACCGCTGGCGCTGGCACAACTCGCACAACGGCAGGCCGCTGCTCAGCAGCGCCAAATCGCTGAGGCCAAAGTGGGCCGGCTGCTTCCGGCTGTGCACTCGGAAGCCCGCGAACTGCTGGCGATTGCTGCTATCGTTGGGCTCAAGTTCCTTGCTCAGGCCCATCGACCACTTCCAGTCCTTCACTCCGTTCCTGGGCAGAGCGAACTGGGCGCTTTGGGTGGGACGAATTCGATTCCATATGGCCCGCATTTAGTTTTAAGCCAAAAAATTTGAAACCGCATTGCATGCAATACATTTTTTCAAATTTTTTGAGGATCCAAAATAGGTTAGAAAAAAAGGTTTGGGGAGAGTGAGAATAGACGGAAATCGAGGTCCTTGATGGCAGCAGAAAAAAGAAAGGCAGGAGAAAAGGGGTTAATAACTGACCACTTGAGGCCCTGTGCCGGAGTTTTGGTGCCATTGGGGTGGATCCAGCGCCAGTTGGCCTTTGCACCCCGCTCTGATTTAGGCTGCTCCAGACTCACGTAGACGAAGCCTTTCTTCTTCTCCTGCAGTAATCAGCAAGGTATTCGAGTAGCAAAGTTTGAGCAAAGCCACTCTAGAGCGGCACTATTCTTGTGCAAAACACTTGTTGCAGTCATTTTTTCGACAGACTTAGTTTTATGCTTAGGTTAATTTCTTCTTTTGCTTCACAGAACATAGTGACGTTTGACTAGATCGCTACAGCTTAATTTGCAATCAAGTCGCATGAACCTTTTGTCCAACCCAACCCAACCCCTTCTCATTGTGTGATCAACTGACTCATTGCAAAGTGTACCATTAACATCAAGATATAGTGCCGCTTTGGCAGCTAGCTTCTTACAATTTCCAGGCAGATTTACCTCAGCAACCGTAAACACTTAGCTTTTTTGGCTGTCAACGATGGGCTACTTTTTGGGCTACCACTTTATACTGGGCTACCCTCCAGTATTTTGCTGAACATTTCCAAAATTAGCACTTTATTGAAGGCAATTTTTTTGAATTCTGCCACACAGTATGTTGGGGCCGAGATATTGGAAACTTGCGCCTACTTGCAACTTGTGCCATACTTAGGCATGTGCCCAACAAAATAGACTGATTCAAACAATAGGTCCGGGAAAGTCCAAAGTCCGGAAAAGTTCTGACCCCCTTTGTGAAATCCTCTTTGCCGACCAACCCTAAGCAGTCCGCTGAGCCACTGGCCCAGCTGTGAAGTTTCCGCCTGGCTGCGGAGGAGTGCCAATCGACCGCCCAGTTGACTGCAGGTGTAAGTTGGGCCGAGATATTGGAAACTTGTGCCTACTTGCAACTTGTGCCATACTTAGGCATGTGCCCAACAAAATAGACTGATTCAAACAATAGGTCCGGGAAAGTCCAAAGTCCGGAAAAGTTCTGACCCCCTTTGTGAAATCCTCTTTCCCGACCAACCCTAAGCAGTCCACTGAGCCACTGGCCCAGCTGTGAAGTTTCCGCCTGGCTGCGGAGGAGTGCCAATCGACCGCCCAGTTGACTGCAGGCTGCCCGGTGTTGGGCCAGCGAGCTCAGCACGCGTCCTCGGAAGCGAAAGCTCCAAAGCACTCGGTAGCAGGCTGGTCGCCCGGCCTCCACAACGATCCTTGTTCCGCGGCCATTATCCTTCTTGCAGCTCAACCAGCCTCAAGTAAAGAGGGGCTTGAAGAGGCTGGGACAATTTGTTGAAAAATATTTTTGAAAGGCAGTGAAAGGTGAAAGGCCAACTGTGCAGCCTTTTGGAGAGAATTATGATAAGTTGTAATGGGCCTTTGCCAAATTGTCATCATATCAACGCGTATGTTTTGAATGTGATCAAGTAAATCGAGCATTTGAAAAGACTTACCTTTCAAGGCGCTGCGATTGTCCACCAAAGCATCCCAAATTGCTTCGGCCCTCACGGCAGCTAAACTTTGTTATTGCGCGGCCGAAGGCCGCCTGCCGCGGAGGGCAGGGCAGTCAGAGCTCCGTAGGCCGGAGGGCATGGGTGCGGAGGCCCCGGAGCGTAGCCTAGCATGCGAAGCATGCTCGGCGAAGCGTAGGGGCCGTAGCACCCGTGCCCGGAGGCCGGAGGAGCTCTGGCGCCCTGCCCGAAGCGGCGGGCGGCCAAGGCCAGCTTAAGCAGTTACCCCATTTTTGTGTCCGTCTGTCCGCATATATATATATATATATATATATATAACAATATATATATATATATATGTCTGTCCGGGGCCCGTACTCCGCGGTTTTTCAATGAAATTGGCTAATTTTTTGCATGAAGGTCCGCCTGGGTGGTATCTCCAGGCCATTTTTTGCGATTGACGTAATTTTTCGATTTTTGCCCAAAACTCAATTTTTTGATGTTTCAAAATACGAAAATTCATAAATCACTAGTTTTTCAATGAAATTAGCTGAATTTTGGCAGGTACGTCCGTCAAAGTAATATCTTGAAGCTGGCAAAAGGAATTTTCGAAATATTTATTATATCTTGATTTATAAGCAAAAACCCAAAATCTTGATGTTTCAAAAATTTGAACATGCATAAATCCATTGTTTTTCAATGAAATCAGCTGATTTTTGGCAGGTACATCCATCAAAGTAATATCTTAAAGCTGGCAAAAGGATTTATTGAAATATTTATTTTATCTTTATTTATAGACAAAAACCCAAAATCTTGATGTTTCAAAAATTTGAACATGCATAAATCCATTGGTTTTCAATGAAATCAGCTAATTTTTGGCAGGTACGTATCAACCATGCGAATTGAAAAGTTTTGTAATGTAGCTAGTGGTTATTAGTTGTACTGGAACAAAGGCCGCGCATCTTGGCGATAGCCGATAATACCTTGTTTTGGTAATAAAACAAAGGGAAGTATTCTTACTTGCAAACTTGGTTGTTCCGTCTTTGACTGGATTTAGCCTCACTTCATGACCATTTACCATCAGCAAAGAACCTGTGGCCTATCGTACATCAAAAAGTCATAAATAGAAGAAACATTGCAAGTACTAGGTGGTCGGAAAGCGATTTCCGTGATGCATGAGAGTTTCTGGCAGGCACCTGACGGCATGGCACTTACTACAGTGCGCAAATTTTGCACTTTTTTAAAAATATAATGATGTCACAAAATCGAAACCCGACTTGCCCTGCCACCAGAAGTTGGTAATGTTCTTCAGCTTTAGCACTACTGCAGTTGTTTAGTACTAGGGAAATTGTTTCGGGACAGCATTTGGACTGCCAACCGCTTGGTTTTGATGAAGTTACCTCAGTTGCCAGTTCATTGTCCAGGAACACTTGCAGTTTGTGGTCTTGGGACCCTTAAAAAGTGAGGAATGGTTTTGAGTGAAAAAAATTTTGTCCATAAACCCCCATCTTTATTTTTCCAAGTTTGCCAAAACTGCCAAAAACGAATTTTGTTTTTAAAATTTAATTTATTGGCACAGCGTGCTAATTTTTTAACAAATTTATTTCAAAAATCCAAACTCAACAAGAATAACTGTATCTGTTTTAAAACCTCAATTTTTTAAACTTTTTTATCTGAAAGGAGGCAATTTTTTCCCTTCCCTTCAATTCTCCGCCAATTTAAGGGTATGCTGACAGTGTCGTATTTGCAAAATCGTTAACCCCATTTAAGGCCAAGGAGTTTTCCAGAGCCTAAAGCACAGAATGCTAGAAGCAATGCAGCTCTCCTTTTCATCTTTCGGTTTTACGAACAAATTCTAGAATGCTTCTCTGCCACAGCCCTTCTGGCATAATTTAAGCTGAGAATCACTTATTGCACAAGCCTGTGTCCGCAGCCTTCTCACGGTGTTTTTAGCTTACTGCCCTGCCTTTGCCCTGCTGACATCAAAATTTCACCAATACAATTTCCAAACCATTGCCCAGAATCATTTTTTCGCCAACTCAAAAGAATGCTTGTTTGGATACCTACTTGATAAATGGCTCTAATGTACCGTAGAATCATTTGCGGTTATGACTCTGATGATCTATTGACTTAATTTGCATAATTCTCAAAAACCACATTAACCCTACAACCTAAAGCTTGTGGTTCTGAGCAATCGGACCCGCCAAAGTGTTTTCACTGTGTAGATTCTTTGATTGAATTATATTCGTGCCAAACCGAAATCATGCTCATGCTTTCCTTGCAGCAACAAATGCTGGGTGAAAGCGAGTGAAAGTGGGCTAGGGATAAGTGAACTGATGCAACAGCCGCAAATCAGCAGTTCAGAGCAGAATCCTGAACAAGGACGAGAGTGAGATTGTGAGAAGGGAACAGGATGAGGCTGTCGATGCCGACGGGGGCTGCGGCGCCGTTGTGACACAGGCCCCACCAGCCACCGCGCAGGGGCTCTATGCCGAGCACCGAAGTCACAAAGGCTCCGTAAGGGCAGTAGTACCTCAATTCAACTGGCGTCCGGCATGAGGCAGAGAGTCAAACTTTTAATTGCCAGAAACAAATTGAATGTTAGTGTCTAGCCTACGGCAAATTTTTAGATAAGATGAATAGCGCGCAAAATTTTTTATATTAGGCCCTAAAAATAATGTGAAAAAAATAAGACCTTCATTGGGCACTGGGCACAAAGCGCACAAAAAAATAGACATTATGTGTCTTAGGTAACATTCCTATTTCCCCCCTTATGCTTGCCAATGCCTATCAGCATTAGCTGGCTGAAGCAGCTGATTAAAAACATCATTACTTCGTTTCAAAGTAGAAGCCTACCGACATTATGTGTCTTAGAGGAGAAGAATGTCCCCTCCCTGCGATTTTTCCCATTGCCCCCTCATACTTGTCAATGCCTATCATCAAAGCTGACCAGAAACATAGTTACTTCGTTTCAAATGTGAAGGTATCGTTGACGTAGGCCGCATTACGCATGGCCAAGGCGGCAGAAGCTCCTTTGCTGTGCACTGGAGCTTCAAAGACAGCATTTGTCTCAAATGAACGAAAACCAAATATACCTCTCATCAGCCAAACACCAAAAACCGTATTGTCAGCTAAAACTGCGATGGACACAGTCCCAATTTCAGGGCCTTCGCACTTTAGCTGTCCCATAGCCATGTTGGTCGTGCCATAAATGGCAATAGCGAAGATTGTGTTGATAAACAGCATGTTTGTTTTCAGGAGAAATCGAAAAGTGATGCTCACTGGTCTTTGAAACGCGGTTGGTTGGTAAGTTATGCCAGTTCTGTGAACTGGGCAGTGGGCTTTCTTCTTTTGTAGGCAGGCCGATTATTCACATCTTACTTGGCGTTATCGCCAATGCTTTTGTGCTGGCTGCCGTCATGCTCTATTATGAAGAAAAGCAGACAAGACATGAACTATTTCTCGAATAAAGTACAACAATAAAGAAACTCACACTCCCTTGACCATGTTAATCGTAATATTTGATGATCCTAGGTTGTGTGAAATCGCTGAAACAGGGAATCGTGAATTTCCTCATTGTCTCGTTTAAAAATACGTGAATGCCTAAGGAACAATTTTTTTTAACAATTTTGAATCTAATTAAAGTTGTAAAAAAATCATGATTTTGATGCCTTCTATTTTTAAATCGATAAATTTCTAAGATACAAGATACACTGTTCTCCTATTAAATTGGGCTGACGCAAATGGAGAACATCTGAGTGTAAATGCCTAACCCCTTTTGGACTTAGTCATAGGCGTACTGCTAAAAACCACCGAACTGCAGGCTAATAAAAGTTTTGAACCTGGGGTGGGCGAATTTTCAGGAAAAAAAATCCTATAAAGACTTGCCGAAACATCGCTGGCTTTTGTTGTCAAAATGACAAACAAATAATGACGAAAGTCAAGTTCAAGCATGATAGACTTGATGGTGATGGGCTGGCTTTGTACCGTGCTGTTTTTAGATCGACGATCTAACATAAGACATCAAAGAAGCGGTTCCCTAGTATCAGCAAGACTGGTTGCAACAGAGAATGACTTCAGATATCGCAACATGCATAGCTCGTTGGCTATCAGGAATTTCCACTACGCCCTGCTCTGGCCAATCTACAGGGGCCGATTTAGAGTCAATGGACAGAACTCTTTTTCTACTGGCCTACCCTCAGCCATTTGACCTTTCTGCTGCTCGTCAAACGATGAGCCATGCTAGGCCACGTCAGTCAATGCCTGATTGGTCTCTGCAATAAGCCCTGTCTGTCGCATCCACAAACAGGTGGCTGGGAACGCGGCCCCAACAGCCTCAGCTTCTCCCAGAATTTGCCTAAGCCACGTCTTTTCAAGCACCCCTTCCAAGAGCATGATCCCATCCGATCGCTTGAATGCTGATGCCCGCACTCCCATGGCATCCTGATGAGCTGGAATCGTATATCGGTCGCCCGACAGTCTGCTTCAATCAGTCCAGGAGGAGCTGACACAAGGCAGTCAAAAGGCTATTTTGATTAAGGTCGGAGGCTACTAAGCCTACTCTAGGATGCGTCTAATGAGTTTATGAATTGAAGGCAAGAAAGAGATGGGAAGAATGTGGCTGAAAGTTGTGGCAGCATCGATACTTCTTGTCTCAGCAGCTGCTCAGCAGTGCGGCCTTAGCTTTGAGCAAGACAGTTGGTGCAGTTTCTTTCTAGAATCTCAGTCTCAGGGGATGAACGAAGGAAGCTGACCAAGGTATTGGGCTTGCGCGAACGGAGCTTTAGCGAAGTGTCAGCGCCAAGCCCCTCTTTTCGAGGTAGCACGACAATTCCCCCCCGCGACAATTCCCCCCCGACAGTTCCCCCCCAACAATTCCCCCCCGACAATTCCCCCCCGACAATTCCCCCCCGATAATTCCCCCCCGGATAATTCCCCCCCTAGATAATTCCCCCCCGACGATTCCCCCCACGGAATTTTTTATCCTGCCATGTTTTTTGTCCTCTTAAATTTGAGAGTTTATTGACCCGAATTTCTCAGATTCTTGGCACTGTGACAACTGCAGCATGCTTTCAGTTTTTTGCAGCTTTCACATCCGAATTTTTCTGCTTATTGGCACTGCAATACCTGTAATTCAAACATTTTCTATCACCCATAAATTTCTCGGTTAATTGGCTATGTTAGCTGTCAGTCATTCTAAATTTTTTTGACTCTGTCACACCTGCAACAAAATTTATTTCAAATTCCTTGGCTCTGTCACACCTGCATCGAAATTTATTTCGATGCCTTGGCTCTGTCACTTCTGCAACGAAAATAATGCTAAATTTCAGAGCTTTGTCACACCTGCAACCAAATATATGCTAAATTTCTTGGCTCTGTCACACCTGCAACACGGATATCTTTGAAGCATCCTGGCTTTGCTGCATCTGTAACTCAAAATTGTGATGCATAATCTCCAAAATTTAGATATCTCAAGTGTCACAAAGCCATTTCATCTTGAAAAATTTTGGGATGACAGCTTCAAGAAACTTCAAAAATTTGTTTTCTAAAATTATTGTTCTAAAAAGCCTGGTATTGTACAAAATTCTGTGGGGGGGAATTGTCGGGGGGGGAATTATCCAGGGGGGAATTATCTGGGGGGGAATTATCGGGGGGGAACTGTCGGGGGGGAACTGTCGGGGGGGAATTTTCGGGGGGCACGGTCGGGGGGGAATTGACGCGGGTGGGAATTGTAGTAGAACACATTTCTAGCAAGGTGTATGTTTTGAGGGTTATTGCTAGATCTTAAATTTGATAAGGCGATTGCTCGTCACAGAAGGCTCCAATTGCTCTAATTCTTTCACCATTGGAAAGAGCAACATCGAATTGACTATAGTTTATCTTTTGACTTTTGCCCAAAACTATTTGTTTTAATATGTAAAATGCAAAAAACCATTTGTCCGAACTCCGACTCCTCCTCCTCCTCCTCCTCCTCCTCCTCCTCCTCCTCCTTCTTCTTCTCCGCATCTATTCAATGGACGATAGTAGGTATTCATTTCTTCCCCCACAACATTTCCCCGGGTCCTTGAGCCTCATGTATTGACTTTTATTCATAAGTCTTCAGTTAAACAGCTATGCATATGCATCCATGGTGTAGTGGTCTATGCGATTAACCAGCTGGGGCAACCTGGGAGGTTCGAATCCTTTTTAGGCAATCATTTTTATTTCGGAAACTTTAAGTTGAAAAAACAACTGGTACCATCGGCAGGTCAAAATTAGAGCTCTTTTCTCCCAAAAATCGATTGCCCTAAACATATATCATGAAAATTTCACAAAAATATGTTAGGTTGCTCATAAATTTGAATTGTATTTTTGATTTTCGAATTTTTTTTTGTTATATTTTTTAAATAATTAAATAAAAACAAAATATTTTTTATTTTTTTATCCATTAATATCTAAATATATTTTCGATTCTTTTATGTTTGTTATATTTTTTCAATGAGTTTATTTTTATTTATTTTTCATATATTTAAAAAAAATTTTATTTATACATTTTATATTATATTAAAAGTGGAAGAAATAACTGGTACCATCGGCAAGCCAAATGTGGGTCTCTTTTCTCCAAATTTTGTAATTGCCTTGAGCAAAAAGTCAAGGAAATACATCTACTACTAGTGGAATCTGCTGCGTCATCTGTATTTTGTTTTTGGCGCGCATGGAAAGAGACACTGAACTGCGCGCCAAAAACAAAATGCAACTGTCCAAGCAGATTCCACTAGTAGTAGATGTATTTCCTTGACTTTTTGCTCAAGGCAATTACAAAATTTGGAGAAAAGAGACCCACATTTGGCTTGCCGATGGTACCAGTTATTTCAATTATCGTCATCTTACTCGGACTTGAGGAGCAGGAGAGAAGAATGGCTGGTTGAAGAGTGCAAGACATGCTGGGACTACTACGAGCAGGGGGCTCGAGAGGATGCCTGCGACTATGAAATCCGCATTCCCAAGTCACCCTTGGTTGGCCTTTTTCCAGCATTACTTCTCGACAGTTACTTGGCATTCTCATGACTAATCCAGACTATTCTTTCTTATTGCAAATTGCACAGCATAGAAAATCCGAAAACCATGAAATGGAAAAGAAAAGTAAGCTGCCACTGAATAAGATGATTTAGGGCGAGCTGGATGTGTTCATGGGCTGTTGCGACATAACTGGCGGCGGCTACACCTACGTGGAGCGGTTTGCTTTGCCAATTTTACCATAAAAATGTTTAATTGAAATAGTTGCTCATTTACGCATAACAAACTTCATCCAAACATATACTAGGCGAAATCAAGTGAGTCACAGTTGGAAGTATTTCAGGCGCATCAATGGGAGCCTGTCCTTCGAGCAAGGCTGGCTGGAGTACGTGGGGGGATTCGGGGAGGTGGGGGAGGAGAGGGAGTTCTGGCTCGGCCTCGAGCGCATCCACCGCCTCAGCCAGCAGTGCGGCCTCAACTCCGCCCGCTTCGACCTCGGCTTCTGCGATGGGGCCAGCGCCTACGAGCACTACAGCCATTTCCAGGTTTCCACTGAGGGATGGGCGGATGAGCCTGCCTGTAGACCGGAACGGGCCAACAAATAGAAGAAGGAAAGGCCACAAACCAGTTTAGGCAAGACAGGCAAGCCAGCTAAAGCAACCTAGCACAGCTGCGCTACAGCTGACAGAAGAGAGCTTGTCAAAGGCAGAGGCAATCTTGCACAGGTGCACGGTGCGTCGAAGGTCTATGCGCTCAGCATCGCGGGTCCGACGGGGCCAGGCGGGGATGGGCTGGGCCTGCAGAACGGCCATCATACGCCCAACGGCAGGAAGTTCTCCACTCTGCACACCGACCACGATACATGGCCACAGGGCAACTGCGCCGCCAAACATGGAGGAGGGTTGGCCTGCCTTCTAACCTATTTCCGGCCAAGGCGCTAGACCCCTGCACCTCCGAGGTCTCATCAAAAGTGTTTGGTGTTGAGGTATCAGCTCGTGTCAAAAACCCTCCCCCCTTAAGGATTTAGCCCGCCCAAAGGACAAAGGGTTTAGGGGGGAGGTGAAACTCTTTGGGGGGGGAGGGTAAAACCCTTTGGGGAGGGAGGGGGCGAAACCCTTTGGGGGGGGGGGGACAAATCTTTGGGGGGTGGGGGGCTAACCCCAATGAAGGGGGGCTTCTTGATTACAGCCGAGCGTTCATCGAAAATGCTCAACTACTGAGAGCACTAAAGAAATTATGCTAAAAAAAATCACCTTTGAAGTAAAATTTGCCCTTCAAACTATTACGGTACATCAAATTTGCCTCAGTGATTAGGGCGGAAAAAATCCAAGCCAACCCGATGGCGCCACTTGTGATCGGAGCAATCCTCAAAGAGCATGCTGGCCAGAGGCCCAAAGCCCCTGCCCCCAGTGATTAGCATTCCAAATACGGTACCTAGAAAAAATTAAAAAACAGGAAAATTTTTAAAAAATTTATCATTTTTTTATATTTTTGCCATTTTTCCCCATTTGTTTAGGCACCTGAATTGCCTGGATAGCCAAAAATTCCATTTGCTTCTCACTGCCTGCTGCCGTCCCTCAGACTGAGCTGGCCTGAACACACAGGGGCGGCTGGTGGTACAGCGCCTGTGGCTACGGCTGGCCGCACGGACGGATCACTTGTCCGAAGCAGGAGCTGGTGGCCCCCAGCAACGTCTACTGCCACAGCGGACCGGCCAACTGGCGCCCCGGCAAGCACGCCAGCGCCAATCCCTACCTCAACTGCCGCGTCCTCTCCGCCTTTGCCATCAAGATACGACCCCTCCAGTAGCCATCAATATAAGCCTCCAATAGCCATCAATATAGGACCGTTCCAATAGCCATCAATATTTGACCTTTCAATAGCCATCAACATAAGACTCCTTCAATAGCCTTTAGCATTTTCTTCCCCAACATTCCCCTCACCTCTGATCACCTGTGATTTGAAAGCTGGGGAATAATTGATGCCCCCCTTATAGCCTTATTAACCGCCATGCAGTGGGATTAAATGCTTATGCTGGGTAAATGCTGCACCGCATCCACACACCATGCAGGATAGTGTCGTCTAACTAGTGGCTATGTTGCAGTTGGGCAATAAAACTTTGCAGGGATAATTACAAAATTGGAACTAGAACTATTGTACAGAAAGAACTATTGGAACTATTGGAACTTTAGGACAAAAAGTGGAACTATTTCCAAAATTTTTTAAATAACATGCTCTGGTGACTCCCAAATGCCCTAATATTACCCGTACGGCTGCCAGATGTTTCTTAACGAATCTGTTACAATGCAGGGTACAGTCGTTGATACGTTTTAGGGGGTATTATGGCTCTACAATGAGATTTCTGCGATTTTTTTTGCCTAGAACTGAATAATTGGTACTTATTAACAAAAATTGGTACTATTTTAAAAAAATAATAGTACCATTTTTGTAACGCCAATATTGGCCCCATTTTTTAGTACCAATATTTGACCAAAATATGGTACTAATTCAAAAAAAATAAAAAAAAATGAAATAGTTTTACTTTCTGGCAAAAAATTGGTAATAGATTTTAAAGTACCAATTCCGGAAATATCAAAAAATTGCGAAATTCAAAAATGGAACTAATTCAGTGAAAAACTGGAACTAATTCACCCCATTTGCATTATTGCCCTAATCGCCGAAATCACGCTATCAAATGTATCTCACACACATTCCCAGCACTGTAGCGATTGTTTGCTGAACTTGACGATTTTCTTCCCCAAAATTACATCCAACTCTTGGTGAGCTTACTTCATAACCTTTGAAAGGCTATGTTGCCAAGGCACACAGCTGTCCTCTATCACTTTCACATCCCCCTTCACTGCCTGTCGCTTCAATGGAGACTCAGCCTCTCTTCCCTGCCACGCCCCTCATTCCACATACCTAAAGCTTAACCTAACGTGGACTCAGCCTATATTTCCCGCCGCGCTCCTTGCTCCACATTGCCTCCATCAACGGGGACTCAGCCTCTCTTCTCGCTGCGCCCCTCGTTCCACATACCTAAAGCTTAACCTAACGGGGACTCAGCCTTTCTTCCCCGCCACGCCTCTTGCTCCATATCCTTGCCTCCATCAACGGGGACACAGCCTCTCTTCCCCGCCGCACCCTCGCTCCACATCCTTGCCTCCATCAACGGATGTACGAGTTGCAGGACAAAGAGGATCTTGTGGAGACAGAGTTCTTCGTGATGGAGAAAGTAATAAGGCAGCAGCAACATTCCCTGTCGAAATGTGGTAAGATAGAACCACTGCTGAGCCCCTGGGAAAATACCCCCGGGGGCTCCACAAGTGTTCAAGCATTTGTGAAATTTGGTACTAATTTCCCAAATTTGGAACTAGAACTATTTCCAAAATTTTTTTAGTACCAATTTTGTAACGCCTATTTAGGTCCAATTTTTCAGTACCAATTTGTGGCCAAAATATGGTACTATTTCATAAAATTTTTAATTTTTTTTACAAATAGTTCTAATTTTTGGCCAAAAAATGGTACTAAATTTTTTAGTACCAAGTCCGTAAAAACAAATTTAGTACCAGTTTTGTAATGAAATGGAACTAAATCAACCAATTTTTTAGTACCAACTGTCATTTTTTTAAAAAAACTCGTTGTAGAGCCATGATACCCCCCTAAAACGTATCAACAACTGTACCCTGCATTGTAGCAGATTTGTCAAGAAACATCTGGCACCCATACAGGTAGTTTTATGGCATTTGGGGGTCGCCAGAGCATGTTATTTAAAAATTTTTGGAAATAGTTCCACTTTTTGTCCTAAAGTTCCAATAGTTCCAATAGTTTTTTCTGTACAATAGTTCTAGTGAATCCCTGACCTATCACATCTAATTTTTGGCGATGTGATAGGTCCAAATCAGGTTTAGGATGAATTGTGAACAAATGGCTTGCACGATGTGATAAGTCCAAATCAGGTTTGTAAAAATCGATGTGACAAATCAGACCTATCACATCGAATTTGATGTGATAGATCCATTTTCGATGTGATAGGTCCAATTCGTATTTGTGATGGCAGGCGGGGGAAGCACCCGGGCAAGCAGGCCGACAAGAATTTGATAGATCCTCAGCTGGGGGACCTATCACATCGATTTCATGGCTGTTATTTTCTGATATTGTTTATGGACTTATCACATCGCTTAGCGATGCTGGCACAGTTGGGAAAGGAGTTTCTAAAGTGGACCTATCACATCGCGATGTAGGCATGGCCATAAGAGGAGATTTTAGAGTGGACATATCACATCGGTTCAAATGGGCGCCATACTTCAGGGTGAGAGGTGAGCACACAGAGGGTGTGTGAGTGGTCAGTGGGGGCACACAGGGGATAGAAGCATTTGATTTCATAAGAGGTGTGAGGGCTTAGAAGGAGATGGGTGAGGCTGAAGTGGTGGGAGGAGCAGGAGTGATGGAGGAGCTGGAGCAGAATTGGCTCTACCACATCGACCCCACCTACCCAGAGACGAAAGGGAAGCAGTGCAGTCGTCTGCGCTACTTCTACAACAACCACATCTATGGCTACTTGCTCACCACCAAAGGCAGCCTGGACAAGTACCGATGCTCCAAATGCTGTCCTCACGGTTCCAGGGCATGCCTGAAATATTAACCGATGCAATGACAATATTTTTTTGGGACCTATCACATCGGCGCTTGCGCGCGCTGCAGAAGAGGAGGATGGCAATGATGATGAGGATGAGGATGATAATGAAAATCATATCTCCTGCAACCAATCGATGTGATAAATCCCCAATCAGTTCTAAAAGGGATTTATCACATCACCACTTGCTTTTTTCGAAGATTTTGTACTTTAAAAAATATTCCAGAATCTTTAATTTTGACCTGAATATGGCAAAATTCGTGGCGATGTGATAGATCCCAAAATTAATCATGCTTCATAAAGTACTCAGCATCAAATCGATGTGATAGATCCACTAATTAACCTTGTTTGATGATGACTGGAGTATCCCTAACAGGCCTATCCCAAAGGCATGTCTTCCCAGGGCAGAAGGCCCTAGGCCCAAAACCGGCCCTCCCTCCTCCTCTATCCCTAACAGGCCGATGTGATAGAATCAGGCTACATGGACTCTTCACATCGATGTGATAAATCCACTCCTAAAACTTTTCACATTGACCCCACCACCATCACCCACATCCTCGTCACCAGCGTCGTCGTCACCGATGGCATCGGTGGCATCTACCATGGTGATGATGACCAGGCCCCCAACTGCCGCCGATGTGATAGGTCCCCAATGTTATGAATCCCCCTGCAGTTGGATCTATCACATCGCACCACTTGCACGATGTGATAGATCCAATTTGTGTTTGGGATGGGTTTTGGGACTTTGATTTTTCGCGATGTGATAGGTCCGATTTGCCGATGGGGACAGGACAGGGAGCCAGTTCTAGTTCCAATTTTGTAACTTACGGAACTTGGGAGACCTCAGTTTCAAACAAGGTTTCAACCCTGTCTACGGTGATAAACGCAAATAAAAATGGGGTGAGTTGGAAACGAATGAACTATGCTAAGCTTTTCTTTTACATTTGACAGAAAACTGACGGATGGCATTTGTTGATGTACTTTTATGAGCAGGCTTCAGGCACATGATAAAACCAACCAGCCTCATAGCTTTGTGAAATGAAGCTAACAACAATGGAAAACTGGCATAACAATAACTGCTCACTGAAGCGGCAATTAAATTAATTGCTCTTTCTACTCGAACAAAGTACCAGGTGCCATAAGCCAAAGCCCTTAGACACCCACACCAAAGCGCAACGCATAAGCTTCAGTAATGAAAGCTGCTCCTGCATCGCCAAGAACCGCATGGGATTCCACGCAATGCTATCTCCCCACACAGCCCGACACAAACTCCCACAGGCTCTTCGGGCCACATCAGCTTAGGCCTCCTTAACCAGGCAGGAGGTTGTCTCAGGATGGCCCCGACCAGAGGAATGAGCAATCAGCTTTCCCAACGCATGCTGAGCAGCAGAACCCGTATAAAAGATCCCTTCTTGAAGCAGGTCAGTCAGTGAGTGGAGAAAGAAGAAGCCAGCAGCATCCACCAGAGCCAGTGAGGTGCAGTTGGAAATGGGCTTCCTAAATGGGCTGCTGCTGCTCGTCTTCAGCCTCAAAGCAGTTCACAGCTGCCAGGTGGCACTGCCACCCCTGGTTACAGCCTCAGCTTCGTGGGATTTTGTACTTTTGCTTGCAGTTTTGATGCAACAGCTTTTCGTCTTTCCGAGATGGCAAGTAATTTGAAATGTTTGAACTTTGCCACCAAGCAACTAGGCCTCATTTAGGTTGCAAAACGTGCGCCACCTACTACGCGCTTGGAGCTCGTGAGGATGGATGCGGCTACAAACTGAAGCTGCCCAAGAGCAATGCGGTTGTCTCCTTTGCATCAGCTTGTCTCAAGTGAAGTGTGACTATGGCAATGGGCTGGTTGCAGGGCGAAGAGGAGGAGTTCACGGCCTGCTGCGACATGACACGGGGTGGTTTCACTCTGATACAGAAGTTGGTCAAGCTTTCCACCTCCTCTTTTAGTCGACAAAAAATTGAAAACAGTATGCACATCGAATTAAGAACCGCCATCGCAACATTTGAGAAGCCCCTTAATGACTATCCGCTTGCAACTAGGCAAACTTTTTATCGACCGTTCATTACTGAAGCCAAAAAAGCCCCCCAAATTCGTTTGCTACAACATTTCGATAGGACCGCGCAAAGCCGAACGAAGAAACAAACAAACAATGAATCGATTTTTTTCAAATTTTTATTGACTTTTGCCTTTTTTACTGCAATTGCAGGGCAATTACTCCAGTCCATTTCTGTCTCAAAAACTGCAAATCCTAGGCGCATGGATGGAAGCCTGAGCTTCGCGCAGGACTGGGCGGACTACAAGGCCGGATTCGGGAACGCGAGTGCTGGGAAAGAGTTCTGGCTGGGGCTGGAGCGAATGCATCGCCTGACCACCCAGTGCGGACTCACCTCTGCCCGCATAGACCTCGCCTTCTGTGACGGCGCCACGGCCTACGAGGACTATGCCCTGTTCAAGGTGCTTTGCCTCACCTGTGTGGCTAGATTCGGCTGTAGGGCAAAATAGGGAAAAAATGATGAATGAGAACAAAGACTATGCCCTGTTCAAATTGGCAGGGTGAATGAGAAGAAAGAAAATGAGCAGGTGGAGGGAGAGGGGACGAAGTACCGCCTGTCCATCAGCGGTGCTTCTGGCCCTGCCTGGGACGGCTTACAGGTCTGCTGGCTTCACTTTTGACGGTCTATAGGCATTTGACGACATTTCGTGAAAAATTACTCAGCTTCAAGGGCGGATAATTGGTTCAACGTTTTTTTGATATTTGTTCCTTTGAACCTTGCCAGTGCCTAAATTCAGGAAGGCAGGGTTTGTAGGAAAGGGTGAGGAAAAAAGTGGGGGCAGGGAGTTGCAGGTGCTGGACAAAGGATACACACCGAATGGACGCGCCTTCTCCACGCGCGATCAGGACAACGATGGCATCAGCGCCGACTGTGCTCAGACATACGGCGGAGGGTAAATAGTTTGAGAGACTCGCCCTACACACTCCTTTATGCCAGCCTCAACTTCGCTGGTGCAGTTATTTTCGACGCACAGTTTGGAAAACTCAGAAACTCGGAAAAAATCCTGATACAATCTAGTTGGAAATCTTCAGCATCTTTGGCGTGAACAACAGAAGAAATTTCATCACCCAATGAATCACCCAATCAATGAAATTTGATTTCATAAATCGGCTGTCTCCTAGAACCCCCACCCCCCAAGACTTACACCCCCCCCAAACTTACCCCCCCCCCAAGAATTACCCCCCCCCCCAAGAATTACACCCCCCCAAGGCATATATATTGAAAATTTTTTTATTACCTTAACATACTTCTCTTTACATATCTCGAAATTTAAACTAACGGAATTTTCATGTAGATGATTAAATACCTACTTTTTTTTACAAACATAGTTAGTCTATACCGGATGGCGGGTGCATGCCTACCAGGAGTAGGGGCTTGTCCCCTACCAGGAGTACCTTTCAAGATTCCAACTCAAAAGCTTAGACGCATGCTCGTCCTCGACGAGGTCATGACTGTGGCAGTACCTACTAGTTAGTCTATACCGAGTTCATTGATGTTTTAAAGTGCTCAACTCAGTAAGGACTAACTAGTAGGTACTGCCACAGTCAAAGGACGAGCCTTTTAGTTTTTGTGTTGGCTACGCCCTATATAGCGGTATAGACTAACTAGTAGCATGACAAACTCGGTATAGACTAACTATGTTTCAAAAAAGTAGGTATTTAATTGTTTAGAAAAAAATTCCTTGAGTTTAAACTTCGAGATATGTAAAGAGAAGCATTTTGAGCTAATAAAAATTTTTTCAATAAATACCCTTTGGGGGGGGTGTAATTCTTGGGGGTGGGTGTAATTCTTGGGGGGTGTAATTCTTGGGGGGGGGGTGTAACCCCTTGGGGGGGGGTGTAAGTCTTGGGGGGGGGGGGGTTCTAGGAGTCAGCCCATAAATCTTGTCAAGAAAATCGTTGGCCAGGGGCGGCTGGTGGTACGGCGTCTGCGGCTGGTCCTGGCCCAACGCCGGCTACAAATGCGGCTCTGACGGCCAGGCCAGCTCCAGTCCCTTCCTCGAAAACGGGCATCCCATCGGCTTCGTCTGGCGCCATCCGCACCCCAGCAAGAACCTTCGGCTCCGCGTTCGCGTCCTGAAGGGCAGCGCCATCAAACTTCGCCCGCCCACCGCCTGACCTCGCTTTTCACTTCCCCATTACGCCACCAAAATCAATCATTTCACAGTGATATCAGGTGAACTTGCCCCCGTCATACTAGGATTCCAACCACCCGCAATAGAACTGAAATGAGCAATGGAACTGAAAGACGGTTTTGACAACGTATAGAACGAGGTAGAGCACGGTGTTGGTGTAATTGCTTGACAGGAACTTTGATGGGGGGATTTTGATAGGTGGGGAACTTTCATGGGACTATGCTAGCTCCCCCCCCCCCCCACTTATGAAGTTATGTGGGGGGGGGGAGGAGCTAGCATCAAAAATCAAAATATGCTTAAGTGGGGGGGATGTAGCATCATAAGTGGGGGGGATGTAGCATCAACAACTACGGATTTCTACCTAAAACTAAGCCTAAGCCTTCCTAAGCCTATGTCATGCATAAGTGGGGGGATTGTATAAGTGGGGGGGATTATTTAAGTGGGAGTGGGGGGGGGGGGGGGAAGTATAAGTGGGGGGAGCTAGCATAGTCCCTTTCTTGAGGGGGGTTCTTACTTAGGGGGAAAATCTTATGGGGGGAAACTAGGTGTCAGCCGTAGTTTTGGAAAGTTTTGTCAATGAAGGGATGACTAAGAAAAACCATGATAAGCTTTCCCTTTCTCTATGAAAGGTCCTCTTTGAAGCATTTCAGTGTAAAGGGTCGGTCAGGCAAGCTTGTTGGATTCTTTTCCAAAGCCAAATAAGTTAACTAAACTCATCGAAATAAGTCATTTGTTATATACGCGATTTAGAAGAAGAAAATCTTGACAGTTAAAATTGCTAGTTAATTTGATCTTTATAAATATTTACAGATAATCTTTTTGTAAGTTGATTGATTGAAAAGCAGGCTTGTTAAAAAACTGAAACAAATCTGGAAAACATTGGTCTGTTACTTTAGGGCGCTGCTTGCCTCAGGTTGTCCTGAACTTTAATTTTCGACGAAAACAATATTTATTGCAATTTTAGCCTTATTTGTTTTGAGCAATTGAATCACTTGTCCGTCTCTAAATTAACAATGACATCCGAGTCATCAAATTCCGGGCTTTCCGCAACTTCTCGACGTCCTCGGCGACTGGGACGGCCACTGTGTTTATTTATTATTAGAGCAAATTTCAGGGAATAATTTTAGGAAAACTATCGGAGCCAACCTGCGGCAGCCGCAAGTTCTGTGGCACAGGGCCGCCACCTCTCCCCTTTTGCACCACTCCTGGCATTGCATTTCGTTTTTGCGCATTTTTTGCTTTCGATAGCTTTTCAAACAAAATTTAGATTTGTTGCCTTTTAAAAAACAATAAGGTGAAGGCATTGCGATAGAGAAGAATTTGGAAGTTGTGTAAGTAGATGGATCCCTTTTTGAAATTATTTTTTTATCGACCGTTGGCTGACAGTGAACGTATGGACCTTAATCTCGTCGCAATTGAGCGCTGTGTCCTTACAGGCTGAGCATAAGGCTGCCAAACAAAGGCAAAGAAGCAGGCTTTTGCAGAAATTCACCATTCTTACGCAGTTGAGCAATAACGATAAAAATGAATCGAGCAAATGTAGAAACAGCAATATCCAGAAAATTTGGCTATTTTAGGTTTAACAAATTCTGCCTAAACGGTGGGGCTTTTTCTGCCCTGGGAAAACTATATTCGGTTTGGCCATAAAAAGTTGGTTTGCATTTTGATCATAATAATACCATGAAATAAAATAATAAATGAGTGCAAAAGATGGTTAAGAATGTACTGTCAATGTCCTATGTAGACATACAAACTAATAAAAACTGGAAGAATGCATTTGAACGTCCAGTATGCTGCTGCATTGACTCATTTAGTGTTATGGATTTATGGCCTTTTATCAGCAGACTTAGCAAATCTTTAGGTTTTATTTTATGATTATCAATAGGGTTGTAAATTTTAGTTGAAGTTTGTTGAATGTAATACAACAATTGCTGCTTATCAACAACAACATCATACTGCATCATTGCAGCTGCTGCAGAAATTATGCTGCTATTCTGGTTCTATGAGCTTTTCTTGCTTTTTCCTGTGCAAAAGCGTTTTTAGCTTGTGCAGGGTTTACTAAAGGAATGATGGACTCGTGGAAGGAATAGGAGGGGCTCAAATCGGCAGTCGGCCTTTGAACAGCTCACGATTGGCCTTCTTGAGCAGGAAGTGCCAGACACATTTCCCGCGCACGTACGGGCTATGTGGACACTTCTGGCAGAATTGATCCTTCCTACAAATCTTACTGACCAACTTGCACGTCTTTCGAAAACTTTGCTACGATGTAAAAATCGGCTCAAAATGGTATTTTAAACGTCCACTTAATATTTGTAGTAAAGTTAGGATCAAGAACTAGTTGAATTGTCAGCCATCTAATGGCATGCCTAATAAAAAAAAGCGCAGTGCACAGTAACCTGCATTGAGAGTTTTGTTCACAGTACACCGTGACGGAGAAGACAAAACTACCACTGACCAAGCAAAGAAAGAGAATAGTCCACAAGGCTCCCATGTTAGCGGTTATGAAGTTCGTTCAGTGATTTCCAGCTCTCAAGAAGAGCACTGACATGCTGATGAGTCCTTTTTATGCTTATTCAAAACGCAGAAAACTTCGGCTGGTGAAAGGTAAAGAATGAGTGGTGTCTTGAGAGGCGGTTTCTGAGTGGAACTATAATGGGGAACCCATTGATTTGTCCCCCCTTTTTTATGATAGGAATGAAAAGATCAGTAAGTAAGAAGCAAAATTCGTGGAAACACTTGTGTTCGAAACTCAATATCCAGGGCAGGACAGCTCTGCAAAGTTAGAGTTCGGGAAATTTTGGTTTTTGCACTTTTGCTCATAAAACTGCAATTTGAGGCTTTTTTAATTAAAAAAACCCTTTTTCAAACTTCCAAACTGTTCTAAACTGTTCTTATAACTGTTCTAATAACTGGTCCAGACAGTTCCACATTTATAACAATCGGCTGTATGGATCGATTCATCTGGATCTGCTCGATGCAGGTGTGCTGATTGTTTTTTTGATTTTCTACCAAAAATTTACATACTTTATATGAAATGCGGATAATGCGAAATGTGGATTTATACAGCACGAAGCATCGCCGAAGAAGTCACGAAACGCGGATACATATTTCACGAAGACGTTGGTGCCTCCGATTGGTTTCTGTCAAGTGTAGAGTCATCGCTAAGCTAAGGCCAAGGAAGCCTCCTAGAACTTTGAATTCATCAAAGGTTTGTAGCTCGAAAAGCTCCAAAAGTCACTCGCTAGAGGTATGTCGCAAAGGGCCCTTTGACAAATTCTAATGAATGTCTTTAGCATCCAATCCCGCAATCATGAAGCATTCGAAATCTTGCTTTAAGGGTTTAAAGAAACGCTCAGTTCACTTTTAATTTCAACAAACACATTCACTTAGCTTAGATTTCATTCTCAAAGCAAACTAAGCACATACCAGCTTTTTTCTTTGCATCTACCCATTCCATGCTTATGATGCCAGTCAAACAACAGCGCCAAATATTCCTTCTATCCGCGTAGTCCTTTATCTCTTCCCCAGTCCTTCATGACAGCCCAGACAGTTTCTCATCAATGTGTTTGAGTGATCAGAGGGCAGTTCTAATATTAATAATCCCAAGGGACAGGACAGGGGATAGCTATCTTATGACCTAACTGCCCCTTGTCCTGTCCCATGGGATTATTGATATTAGAACTGCCCTCAGGACGGTGGGGGTCGGATTTGAATGGTAATGGCGGCGAGGCGAAGGCAGTGGGTGTGGGACAGGCGCCAGGTGAGGCCGGCTTCGTTGCACTCCTGCTCCAGTCCGGCGCAATTGAAGCGGCTGTTGGGCCAGGTGAAGCCGCAGCGGCGGTACCACCAGCCTCCGCTGTCAAATCCCGTCCACACTCCAACTCTTTGAAAACTTTGCGGAACTTTGCATTCAGTTTCTAGGCTCAACAATTTTTTTGGACAACCCTCCTTCGTGGCGGATAGAGGATTTTAGTTCGGGGGGCGGACAAATTTGGGTCAAAATTTTTTCAATATTTCCTATCTAGATGCGCGCAAAGCGCGCAAAAATTTTCAATCTAAATTGCAAAAAAAGCGCCAAATAATTTAAAAAAATTCGCAAATTTGGTATGAAATTTTCAACTTTTTCGCGTAGCGGAAAAATTTATTGAAATCAGGCCCTAAAAACTTAGAAAATGGGCAAATAAATTGGCTAATTCTACTATATTAGACTCAGACGCAACAATTTTTGACAAGATGTATCTAAAAGGATGACATTTTTGCCCTTCCTGAAAGTTTCGGGGGGAGGACTTCCTGACGTCCCCCTTTCCCCCCTATATCCGCCACTGCCCTCCTTCATCCATCCGCCACTTACTTATGAAATGCCTCTTAATGTATCGCGACTGACAGCTTGGGCAGCAAAAAGATTTGCCTCTTATCAGCCTGTTGGCGATTGCATTATATTTGTTGAAATTTTTTTTCAATTTTCGAAAACTCGAAACACGAACTGATGTGCAAAAATTTTGACATTTTCATTAACAGTGCAAAAAGCAGTAGGATGACATTCTTCAGGACTCTCTAAAGGACCACCAAAACGTTCCATTGCAGCCAAAAACGGAACGACAACCCTTGGCTGTAGACGTTGACAACTTTTTGTACGAATATTTGTTGCAATTTTTTTCAATTTTCGGAAACTCGAAAACACAAACTGATGCGCAAAAAATTTTGACATTTTCATGAACAGTGCAAAAAGCAGTAGGATGACATCCTTCAAGACTCTAAAGGACTCCCCGAAAGGCAACCCTTGGCTGTAGACGTTGGCGCAGCTGCCGGTGGTCAGGTCGTTGTCCCGTTCCTGCGTAGAGAAGGACATTCCGTTGGGGGTTTGATTTAGGTCGCTGAGAACGAGGCCATCGCCTGCCGGTCCCGAAGCCCCTTCCACACTCAGCCGGTACCCGCTCGCTTCGTCCCCCACCTCAGGTTGCAAAATAATGGAACATCAAAAAATGACTTGTGGTGGTAAATTTTGTAATCAATAATTGCAGAATGGCCGAATGATAGTGACATAATCAGGCGGAAAGGATGGTGCTAAAAAAATGATGCATGCGCTGTTGTAGAAATCAAATCGTTGGGGCTGTAAGGACAGCAATAATTTCAATCTAAAAAATAAAAATTATTACGTCTCTGTGAGAAATTATTATCTGTGAGACATTAAAAAAATCTTTTGCGCCTACAATTTTTGGCTTGTTAGAAAATTTCATTCTGCATTTGTCAAAGCTTTATAATTGTTTTTCATTTTAAAACGCTAATTTAAATAGTATTTGCTTCATTGCAAAACATTCATTGGTTTGATAAAACACTTGGTTTGGTTTGGTAAACCCTTTTTGGTGACCTACTCTGTAAGATAATTCAAGGAACAAGTGAGCAGCAAAACCTCAAATGTGGAATAGTCCTCGTAAGAGGTACTTCCACTGCAAAATTTGAGCACAAATCGAAGCCTGCTGAGGCCACAGTGGTTGGTCAAGGCGTGGATGTTGTCCAAGCCTAGCCAATATTCACTGTCATCACCGACCATGCCGAAACCGTTTTTGTAGGTGGCCCAGTTCTGAGCAAAAGAGAGGCTCCCATTCACACGTCTGTAAAGTAATCACATAAAACTACCTGAATGACCTCTTGGAAGCATTTTTGTGAACCGCTGTATGACAGTGTGCCCCCCACTGTCCATGTCGCAATAGGCGTAGAATCGATGTACGCTGTTCCAGAAGGTTCCCTGACAGACAGGTGCGCAATTAAGCAGTAAAAATGCATGAGATGAATTTGGCTGGCTACAATTATTGATGCGTCAAAAGCAGCCAATGAAAAATCGTGGTAACAGGGAGCCTTTTTCAGATTCGGAGAAGGGAAACTAGATTTTGATTGGGTGTGTAGAGGCGATAAACTCCGTTTTTTCGCACACCACGTTCATAGAGAGACCGGCAAGTTTTGCATCCTGCAGGTAAATTTGATTCAGCAAAATCATGAATTATCATCAATTGCTCAGTCTATAATACGAAAATAAGCTTCACTATGACACGAATGCAGAATTTGTTTCTAAAAATAGAAATCAGCCGGACAATTGCACAAAAATGACTAAATAAACAAACAGTATGTTTCAGAAGGTAACAGTAGGTAAAAGTATTAGCAAAATTAAAATTACGTTGTCCAAGAATGTTCGATTGAACGGAATTGTTGTGGCACCAGCTCTTCACATTCAAAGCTTAACATTTTGATTTTAAAAAGAGATTTAGTGGAACTAGTTTCGCAAAAACTTTGCGTTTGATGTGCAGCCAAGGTCAAAACATGGACCGAAAGCCACTGTTGGGGCAGCATATTTGATAATGGTTTGATCTTTCACGAGCTGCGTTCAGATAATGCACGGTCGCGTAAAAGCACGAGAGCTTTAAGATCCTCTCTGTTTTCTATTGCTCCATTGAGATACATCTGGCCTGTGCGTTCATCAGTAAAACATATGACAGCCACATAGAGCATTAATAATACAAAGATAAGCCCACAGTGCGTTTATTGTCTTGCGATCGAGTCGATAAAAGTCAATGCAGAATAAAATGTTCGCACAAGCCAATCCAAGTCAAGCCAAGCCAACAAATATTTTTTGCCGGTTAAGTTGAAGCAGTCGCTGATTGTAAGACTTCTGTTGAAGCAGGGGTTAAGGAGGAAGTGAGGTAAAAATTAAAGAAGGGGAAAGGTTTGAACATTTTAGGAGCAATGAAAAAAAATTTTAGGCGCTGAGGGTTTTTTTAGCACCTAAAATTTTTTTGCTCAAGCTTCCCCCCGAACCAAAATATCAAGTGTTCTGCTGCTGCATTGTCCGTTACAAAAAGCTCCTCAGTGGCCATGGCTTCTTTTCAGACGATTGAGAGTGGCTAGTTTGCAAAAGCATTCAGACATTCCAGCCATTTTCAGACTGCGGAAGGTACCTTTTTAGCTTTGATAAGAGTCAAGGGCAAGGTAATCGAGAAATGCTATAAATGCAGATGCGGCAGAGGGGCCAATGAAAGCAAGTTGTTGACAATTTTGGAAATAAACTGGAGCTGCAGAAAACGTTAACTATGCTCTACCTATGATTGGTAACCGTGGTTGCTTTCATTGCATTGATTCAGCAACTATGCTGCTTCTTTGCTCTCTCTCTTCCCGCATGCTTTTACCCAGACAAAAGTGATTGCAATGATTCTAGACTGCAGCCCATATCACCCAATTCACCAATCTTCACCCACAATGAGTCGCACGCCTACTTGCACTGCTTCACTTTGCCCAGCGGTGGATTGCGCTCCCCGGGCCTGCAAATGGTCAGGGCATGAGGCAGTGCGAGGCATGAGGCAGCAGCTACAAAGCACCAGGCCCAGCAGATGACGCCCACACGTCCGTAGCCGTGCGAGTTCTTGTGCCACCAGGCATCGTCGGAGTGGTGAAAGTTGTCTGCAACAGACTCCCGCTACTGGGCATGGGGTAATTGTACTAGGCTGGCGCGATAGGAGCTTTAGCAAAATGCCAGCCGCTCTTCTTGACCCCGGTGTATGTTTGATAGTTGTATTGATAATCTTTACTTTGCTGATGCTGTTGCTTGCCTCTCCGACAATTCAAATGGCCCCGAAGGATAAGTCAAAGATATACAATTATTCAATTATTGCTCCTAGTGGAATCTGCTGCATCTTCTGCATTTCGTTTTTGGGCGCGCAGAAAGAGACCCTAAGCAGCAAACACAAAATGCAACTGACTTAGCAGCAGAATCGACCAATAATTTTCCTCTGACTATTTACTCGGGGCGAATTCGCTTTTTGGAGAAAAGAGACCCAGATTTGGCTTGCCGAGGGTACCAGATCTTATTGCTTACGCATACGCCTCATTGAATGCACAATGCAGAAACTGGCTTACTATGCACCCCGGTGGATGGCTGTAAGAAGCGTATGATGGGCGTAGTCGCTCCACACTCTCCTCTATTCTTCACGCACAGGCCCTCATGGTTCATGAAACGGTAGCCTGGCCAGCCAGCAGGTGACAGGTAGTGGTCCTTCACTGACAATTCCTCTCAATTCCACACTCACCCTGTACGCACTCCCAGTCCTATGCTGCATGGGCCTGGAAAGAACGAGTGCCTGGCCTTTGCTGACACTCTTAAAATGTGCTTATCATATTGGGATGCAAGGACAACTGTACCACCACCAACATGCTGCTGAAGACAACGAAAATGAAAACAATGGCACCTAGAAATTAAGTTTATTTTTTGAAAGAGCCAATATAAATGGTGTTTTTTCCCTCGATTATCTCAAAAAGAAGCTGGCAAAACTCGGAGGACGACTGCGATTGAGGACCTAACCTCCGTGGGCGCCGTGGTAGTACTGGTTGAGCATGGTCAGAGAGGGGCACTTCTGGCGTAGGGAGGCGGAGTGCCAGTTGTCAGGGTGCAGGAGAGAGAAGTGGCTGCCGTGGGCACCGTAGCCTGCGCCCGCCGCAGCCACCTTCAAATGCGTCGTCCAGTGGTCATGCGCCTTCCCATCTGCAACCTGTCTACCCTTCCTGCTTCCCATCTCAAACTTAAGCGAATGCTTTTGGTTTATGGGCAATGTTTGAGAGGGAGTTTCGTGCCAGGCATTTGCCGCATATTGGGCTGGCGCCAGCCCCTCTTTTCGACCCAGGTGTACTTTTTGAGTGGTATTGCTAGATCTTCATTTTGATAAGGCTACTGCTCAATACAGAAAGCTTTTTTGCAGTGGAAAGAGCATTGTCCAAAGTCCAATTGACCATAACGTGCGAGAAATCGCCTAAAAGCTGCAGCAATCATTAGAAGAAAACCACTCAAACCATTTGTCTGAACTCTGTCTTCTTCTTTTTCTTCTCTGTATTTATTCAAGGGACGAAAAGAGGTATTCCATCCACCAACAGTAACGGGTTCACTGGACCTATTCTTTGAGATGATAGAACCGTTTGGAAACCGTTTGGAAAGGAACCTATTCTTGAAGCAGTCCAATCAACAAACGAACAAACGTGAGATCGTAGTTCGTAGTTAGAAACAAAAAAACAGCAAAAAACCGTCTTTTAACTGTTTCTCAAAAAAACGAACAGCAAACAGAAAACAAACAACGAACAGACCAACCAGCCCTACCTCGGTTTTTGTTCGTTTTTGCAGGTATAAGCCATAGTACAAGGTTAGGCTGTGACATTTTAGATTATTGCGTTTTTACATTTTGCCACAAGCAAAGCGACAACATTGTTGCAATATTTAGAAGTTATCGAAAAAAGATCCAGATACAATCAAGAACATAACTTGAACAGCTCGTGCCATAGTCCCCAATGAATAGTTTCGATTTCGATGAATGCAAGATATTCAAAACTTGCTAAATATATTCCTTTATGCGTCATGCGAAATTTTCTGTTTCAAAATGTACAACTGTCCTCACCTTACCTTTTTGCTTTGCACATTTTGCCGAGCCATAATGAACAACAATCTCGATTTATGTCATATTCCCTCATAACAATAGTACCTTGATGATGAAGATGGCAGCCATTATTAGAGTACTTTAAGCCGCCAGCCCGGAACAATGGTCGGTAAACGCAAAAAATCCACTTTTCCGTTTGAAAATGCTTTTCGTTTTTTCACTTTTTTTCGTTTCAGTCATTCATTCAGTTTTCCATGCGTTTATGGCCAATTTAGGATCCCATTTTTTTGTTTAAAAGTTCCGTTTACTTATGATCTGTATACCTGTCAAATTTTGTTTCCGGAAAAGTGCAGGTGAAACTAAGTATGAAAGCAAAAAACTGTAAAAAATTCTCAAACTGACAGGCAACTAAACGGGCAGTTCTAGAGCTTTTTAGCAAGCTTTTTATTGACCATGGAAGAGTAGCTCAGTCTGCACAGTCTTCTCTCCCAAACGATTGCGACGGCTGTTTAGAAGGAGCCCCATGGAAGAAAAAATCTGCTCAGCATCAGTTGATGAACTAGGGAGAAACAAGACTGAGATGGCTAGGTTGCGGAGGATGGGGCAAGGGGCAGATCGTTCCCCCTCTCCTCCACCGATTTTCAGCTGCCCCGTCTACCATTTAAGAAGAGACGTACTTGCAAGTGCAACGTCAGTCAATAGCTAGCCTTTATGGCAAAATAAGGAAGCGGAAGGAAAGCAATTCCTTGTCTGTCTCAGCGATGCGTAGAGCGTGAGAAGGGCTTTTGCGTGGTTGATAGATAGTAAAGTTGCACGTAGGATACAAGAATCCATGTTGTGGGAATGCCAGGTAGACCTGAGAAGAATAACTGCGATCACATAACATCACAAAAGGAGGAAGGCCTGGGAATAACATTGGTAGAATCGGCACACCCACAAAAAGTCCCAGGGTCTCTATAATAAACGGATCATCGGTAAATGGAAAATTTTCATTTTCCATGCGTTTCCATCCCGTTTTTTGCACTTTGACAATGATCCATGCGTTTACGTTCCAAGTGATTTTCCGATAACTACTTGCAAAATTTTTACGTTTTTTTCGTGTCATCCGTTTCCGTTTACCAATCATTGCCCCAGAACAAGGCACTGTCACGGGCAGGCTAGGAGAGTGACCATACAAACAAAATACACACAAAACGCCCAATAAACAGGCAGAACTCAAAGAAACGACAATTTTCTAACCATTGTTTTTAGCCAAATTAAAAGAAGAAGTTCTCGTTGGTCGTTTTATGTCTTTTGTTTGTTGTTCGTTTTCAAACAAAACTCAAAGAATAGCTCCCAGGTCTATTGATAGTTTTGAGCAATTAATAACGCGTAATTATTACAGGTTTACAAACTGGCTGAGTGGTAAAGTGGCTTGTGTTCTTGACTCGTTTCAGGCCAGTTATTAATTGTTTTAAGAATATTTTTTACTTTTTTATTTTAAAAGTGGATGAAATATATGGTGGAACCATAGGCAAGCCAAAATTGCGTCTCTTTTCTCCCGAAAATTAAATTGACACGAGCTTAAAGTCAAAGAAATATATCTAATACTAATGGATTCTGCTGAGCCCCTGCATATTGTTTTTTGCGCGCACTGAAAAGAGCCACTGAACTATTCCCTGAAGCATATCCCACTAGTATTAGATGTAATTCTTTGACTTTAAACTCGGGTCAATTTAATTTTTGGGAGAAAAAAGACTTAGTCTTGGCTTTCCGATGGTATTATATATATATCTGGTACCATTGGCAAGCCAAAAGTGGGTCTCTTTTCTCCAAAATTTGCAATTGACTCGAGTAAAAAGTAAAGGAAATACATTTTATACTAGTGGAATCTGCTGCTTGGACAGTTGCATTTTGTTTTTGGCGCGCAGTTCAGTGTCTCTTTCCATGCGCGCCCAAAAACAAAATGCAGATGACGCAGCAGATTCCACTAGTATAAAATGTATTTCCTTTACTTTTTACTCGAGTCAATTGCAAATTTTGGAGAAAAGAGACCCACTTTTGGCTTGCCAATGGTACCAGATATTTCTTCCACTTTTAATATATCCACTTTTAATATAGTATAAAATTTATAAACACATATTTTATAATGTTGGTTACATATTTAACTAATTAATATTTTATTGGATAAATAAATAAAAAAAAAAACTTTACAAAAAAATTTTCAAATCGGAAATTCAATGCGAATATATTGGCAAACATGAAAATTTTTGAGAAATTTTTTTAGATTATGTTTAGGAGTGTCGATTATTGGGAAAAAGAGCTTTACATTAGGCCTTCCGATGATACCAGTTGTTTTCTCAATTTTAAACAGACAAAAATAATAAAAAAATACTTGAGATGGATTCGAACCTGCCAGGTTCACTCATCTGACCAATCGCATTCACCACTACACCACTGAGGCATATGCCACCTTAGCCCAACTTCAGATTTATCAATAACTGACTAGATGATGAAGCCCAGTGACCGGGGCAGGGGGCGGGGGGAAGAATTGAATACCTACTATCGTCCATTGAATAGATGCGGAGGAGAAGAAGGAGAAGGAGGAGGAGTTCGGACAAATGGTTTTTTGCATTTTTCACCCTAAAATCAAACGTTTTCCGAAAAACTCAAAAGATAAACTATAGTCAACTCGATGTTGCTCTTTCCAATGGTGAAAAAATTAGAGCGATTGGAGCCTTCTATGACGAGCAGCAGCCTTATCAAATTTAAGATCTAGCAATAACCCTCAAAACATACACCTGGGTCGAAAAGAGGGGCTGGGCGCTGACGGTTCGCTTTGCTCCCTCGCGCCAGCCCAATATCCTTTTTTTCGAATAGGCTCGCGCTTAGGTTTAAGAGAGCTTTACTGAGAAGGTCGAAAGTCTCAAAATCATGGTTGCCCAAAAATTTTAACCCGTCTTTTTTTATATTTTTTTTCGAAACTAGACACAATTCTAAGACTTTTGGTGTCCTGTGAGTGGTCAAAACTCAAAATTCGATTTTTGGCGAATTTTTGATGCTTCAAAAATGGCCAAAATTTTGACCCCCCATAACTCTTTTCATTCTTATCCGATTTTGATGATTTGACCACCATTCGAACCGTCTTGATGAGAAGAACATTTTCTTTTTTGACCATCACTCTACGATGAATTGCAAGCTGAGTAATTTGCGAAAAACTGGTTTTCACGGTTTGCGAAAATACACTTTTTACAATTGTGTTGCAAAAATCTCATCAGCGACGAACGAGACCCATTTTTTCGGAAAATTTAGATCGTTTACTTTTACCCTACCAATCCTTAACTTCAGAGACCTTGGACCAGTGGAGATATTTGAGGTTAAATACGAAAACTCCAATTTTGCCCCTATGTTATATATAGCATAGGCAAAAAATGGCCAAAAAAATTTTTGCCTCAAAATTTAAATTTTTTGGCCCAGAAAATTTGTTCTGAGCCGTATTTATATAGTGGTGTAGTTTTTAGCTTCAGTTTTGGTGCCTAAGAGTGAAAAAATTGGCATTGTTTTTCCATATGCTATAGCATAGGTAGGCAGTGTTGTAGCATACAAAAAGTGTTCGCACTGTTTTACTGTTCAAGCATCAAAAATGAAGCTAAAAACCAGACCACTATATGAATATGGCTCAGAACAAATTTTCTAGGTCAAAAAATTTAAATTTTGAGGCAAAAATTTTTTTGGCCATTTTTTGCCTATGCTATAACAGAGGGGCAAAATTGGAGTTTTCGTATAGCGATGAGCGATGGCAGAGCTGGGGAGGGAAGCCTTGATCTCCTCGACTCATCGGTTCTTGTAGGCTTGGTCTGGGGAGGTGCCATGGATCCACGCGAGGATGATGGCGGAATCAGTGAAGATGCGAGTGTCGAGGAACTAAACCAGGTCATAGGAGGCCTTGAGGAAGGTTGCCATTTGGATGGCGAGGACAACTGCCCAGAGCTCGGAGTGGGGGATGGAGATGAGGAGGCCCTTGTCCTTCTCTGGCACCAGGCAGGAGCGGGCAAAGAGGAGGGCCGGGGTGGTGCCGGGGCTGGTAGCATAGGCGCAGCAGCCAAAGGCGGAGACCAAGGCATCTGCAAAGATGACCAGGGTTGTAGGAGCACTGCTGCTCAGGGCAATGCGGGGAAGGTGGAGGAGGCCAACGCTGCTGAGGTCCTGCTCCAGGGTCAGCCAGCAGTCGCGGATCTCCTTGGGGACGGCGGTGGCCCAGGTGCTCTCGGGGGTGTTGGCATCTCGGAAGAGGAGACGGCCTTGGAGAAGGACTGGGAGGACGAAGCCAAGAGGGTTGTAGACGCGGCTGGTGGCGCTGAGGAGCTTGCGCTTGTTGAGGCTCCCTGAGGCAATGTTGCTCCAGTTAGGCTGCGTGATGCCCAGCTTGTCTGTGTCCAGGTACCACTGGAGGCCAAGATTCTTGAGGAAGGCAACATCGAGGCAGTCGCTCTTGGGAAGCTCAGGGAAGGCATCAGGGAGGTTGGACGCGAAGTCCCAGAGGTGGAAGCAGGTGGAGGCGAAGAGGGCTTGGAGGCCTTGAGCTAGGCGCTGTCCATCCTCTGGCTGCTCAAAGCCCATCACGACGTTGTCAGCGTAGAGGTAGCTGGGGAGGCTCTTGAGCTCCGTAGTCGTGAGGCCGTAGGTGATGCCCTTGGAGATGGCATCCTGGATGAGCAGTCTGACGCAGGCCTGGAGGATCCATGGCGATGCTGAGCAGCCCATGATCAGCTGCTGGTAGGCATAGACTTGGAAGTTGTCCCGGTCCAGAGGCACTTGTGGGTCTTGTGGCAGGATGATGTGGAGGGCATGGGTGTGCTGGGGGGCGATGCCGATGGAGTAGAAGGCCTTGGCGAGGTCAGCGACCAGGATGTAGGGGCTCGCTCGCAGGCGGAGCTGGACAGCAACGAGGCTGGTGAGGAGGCAGGGGCCTGGATCCACGAGGTTGTTCAGGGAGATGGGTGGATGGCCAGCCTTGGTGGATGCATCAACGACAGGGCAGACTCTGGTGTGGAGGGAGTCTGGCTTGGGGACTCCAAAGTGGGGCAAGTGGTGGACCAGGGTGCCAGGCAGAGGCTCCTCATAGACTGGGGCTAGGATGCCGCTGTCAATCTGCTCCTGGAACTCCTTGTAGTAGGCATTGCGCTCAGTTGCTGAGAGGCGGGCAAAGGCTGCTGCTGCCCAGTGGAAGGCCTGTCCAAAGTTGGAGGCCAGCTGAGGTGCCTGGGAGCTGAAGGGGAGAGGAACAACAAAGTGAAATTTGGGGCTGCGGGAGATGGACTTGAGCAGGTGCTTGGTGCGGTGCTCTGCCTTGATGGTGGCACTGGCTTGGAGGCCAACCAGCTCAAGGTCCGATTGGCAGGCGATGAGGCTGGAGAGGCTGGGGTGGGGCTTGGCTAAAAAGCTACAGGCTGGCTTGGGGCCTGAGCTGGAGATGCTGGTGACAGAGCTGCAGAGGATGGAGCCAAAGGGGCTGTGGAGCAGGGAGAGCTGGGGTGTGAGAGCCAGCTTCACGGTGCCCTCGACTGCTTCGTGGATGTCCAGGCCAATGAGGACTGCAACAGAGTAGACCTTGGGCTTGGCCTTGGGGAGGTTGGTGACCTCGTAGCTGGCGAGGCGCTTGAGGATGTCCTTAGGGAGCTTGTAGCCTCCTAGCTCCTGATCTGGGCAGAGCTGGCAGTGGGGGTAGGCCTTGAAGGCAAGGCGGGAGCTGTTGAGGGCGATGAGGTCCAGCCAGCCTGGGCGCACCGTGATGAGCTCAGGCCTGGGGCAGTTGGCGAAGGACACCTCGAGGGTCTCTGCAGGCAGGAGATGGGGCTGGAGGGCATCAAAGAGGTCCATGCGGAGCCAGGTGATGCTCAAGCCAGAGTCCATGAGGGCAAGGCCTTGGACTTGGTGTTGGTGGGCAGGGCGCGGAGCAGCAATGGAAGCCTGGAAGGTGGTGAGGATGGAGGCCTTGCCGTTGGCGGTGAGGCTGAGATTCGTTGCCGGAGTGCCACTCTTGCCCATGGCATCGTAGAGGGCCGAGTGGTGGTGCTGTCGGCACGTCCAGCAGTTGAGCTTGGAGGGGCAGTCCTTGAGCGCATGCTTCTTGGACAAGCAGTTGAAGCAGAGGCCAAGGTCCTGGGCGTGCTTGTGCCATGCAGACCCATCAGCATACTTGGAGCACTTGGAGGAGGCATGGTCCTCGGAGCAGAAGTGGCAGGCAGGCTTGGGACGTTCAGCATCAGCTCCTGGGGGCTTAGCCTTGGTTGGTTCTTTGCCTTTGGATGGCTGCTGGGAGCGTTGCTGCTGCTGCTGCTGGTGGTTGGTGTGGCCCTTGGAGGCACCTTGGAAGCAGTTGGTGAGCTGAAGGGGACCTGGGCTGGTGCTGCTGAGCTGGATGTGCTTGAGGATGTTCAGCTCGCAGGCGATGGCCTCAAGGAGGTTGCAGATGGGAGGGACTGGCTCTTGATGCAGGTGGAGCTGCTCGTCCTGGATCTTCATGGAGACTGGGGCTGGGAGCTTGCTGAAGACAGCATAGGCATGGGAGTCCAGGGCTGCATTTGGGATCCCCAGGGTACTGAGGTGGGCAATGATGAGCTGGACCTGGTCGTAGAACTGCTTGAGGGCAGTGGCATCTTGCTCGAAGACTGGCTGGAGCTTGGACAGCTGGATGTAGAGGCGCTGCTTCACAATCCCAACATTGTCATAGGTGGAGTCCAGGATGTGGAGAGCTTGAGCAGGGCTCCCTGGGGTGACGATGGAGAGGCCAGCTACCTTGTTGTAGGCAGAGCCCTTGAGGGTGGCCAGGATGAACTCCATCTGGCGCTGAGGGGTGAGGGCGGGGTCAGCGAGGACGCTGTGCACACACCAGTCCTTCCAGCAGCAGTAGAGGAGCATGTCAGATCCATTAAACTCATACGCAGAGGTGGGAAGCTTGGGCCAGGCATCCTTGAAGGCTGTGGAGGACTGGACTGGCTGACTGGGGGCCGTGGTAGTCCTTGAGGCCATGGCAGATGTTGGTGGGGCCGGAGAAACACTTGGGAGTGGTGGTGGAGCAGAGGAGGAGGCCTGGGTGAGCTGGAGCTGCTGGATGGCCTGGAGGAGGGCGCTGGGGTTGGTGCCTTGGACCTGGGCTAGGGCCGGCTGAGGTGGTGGTGGGGCCTTGTAGGTGTAGGCGGTGGTGACATGGGCACCCTTGCTGGTTTTGATGCTGGCAGCAAGGATCTGCTCCATCATGCTGGTGTGTGGGTTGCCGTCCTGTTCCTGGCAGGCTGGGCAGACGTAGTTGAAGGCCTGGGAGACGTTGTCGTCGGGCAGGTCTCCCTTGGCAAGGTGCTGGATCTCCTGGGACTGGAGGGTGAAGAGGTGGTCCCAGAGGTCAGAGTTGGCAGAGCCACTGGGCTGTAACAGGGAGTTGAGGCTGGGGAAGCAGAAGATGTCCTGGCAGGAGCTGCAGGTGAGGCGGCGCTTGCTGTGGCCCTTGGGACCTCCTTGGCAGCTGGAGCAGCAGGGGTGGAGGCTGGGGAGGGCTTTGGAGAGGCCTAGGGGGCTGGGGTTGGAGGACATCCTTGGAGGGCTGGTGGGCTGAAGGGCTGGAGCTTGAGGCTGGTGCTGAGGGGCTTGAGCTGGGTGGCCTGGTGCTTGAAGCTGAGGGGCCTGGAGCTGTAGCCTGGTGCTGGTGCCTAGAGCTGGTAGTGCCCTGGAGCTGGTGCCCTGGCTGGTTCCCTGGAATCAGGTGGAGAGGCAGGCAGGCAGGCTGGACAGGTTGCCAAGAGAGAGGTGGACCAAGGTGGTGGGGAAGTGCCTCAGCAGGGTCCCCCTAGAGCTTGAGGTTCTTGGACTCCAGGCCACTGGCTTGAGCTTGAAGTGGCAGGAGCCCCTGGTACAGGCTCCAAATTGAGTTGTGGGATCCCTCAATGCTCTGCCTTGTCCATTTGGCTTCTCTCTCTTTTGGGTTGCCTTTTCCCTCTGAATACGTTGGGTAATAACCAGTGCAAAAGCAAGTGAAAAGCAAGTCAAACTCACTAAAAACACAAGACAATTGCACTAAAAGAACCTCGCGATTTTCCTATTAAACTCCACTAAAACTTTTGAAGCAAAACCCACAAAATCACATCACCTAAGTTCACGTTTGGGTGTAGGGTAAGTTGAGGTGATGAAAGGGGTGAAGCAAGAGTGGAGGGCATGCAAGGCCCAGAGTAGGTAAGAGTGAAGGGATTGTGGGAGAGAGAGAGGGCGGACACTGGCTAAGAACCTTCTAGAAAGGCGGGATAAGCATCCCCTTGGGTTCAGACTGAGATACCCACTTGGAGGCAAAGAAGTACACATCTCCTAAAGTGAAGGCAGATTACGATAGGGAACTTGGCTCACACTTCTGTGCGCTTGCGCAACAAAAAGGATCTAAATTTTCTGAAAAATTGGGTCTCGTCCATCGCTGGTGAGATTTTTTCAACAAAATTGTGAAAAAAGTCAATTTTCGAAAACTGTGCAAATCAGTTTTTTTTGAATAACTCAGCTGCATTTGATCGTAAAAGGACGATTAAAAAAAAGAAAATGTTCTTCTCGACGAGACGGTTCGAATGGCGGTGAGATCATCAAAATTAATTGAGGAGCAAATGAGTTATGAGTGGTCAAATTTTAGCCATTTTCGAAATTTCAATAATTTGCCAAAAATCGATTTTTGAGTTTTGCATCCTCTCAGGCCACCAAAAGTCTTAGAATTGTGTCTAGTTTCGAAAAAAAATATAAAAAGGGGGGTCAAAATTTTTGGGCAACCAACTTTTGAACCTCTCAATAAAGCTCACCTAATAACCAAACATAGTGTCGCTTAGGCTAAGCCTTAGGCTTAGATAGATTAGTTAAGGGACGCCAAGCATTGCCCCATTTCCTTACGCGCATCGTTGAAGGTCTTGTAGATGTAGTGCATCTGGTAGCCCTGCAGCTGAGCGGTGGGATCGCGAATGAACAGACGCCAGTTGGAGCTCTGTTGGCTGCAAGTGGAGCTGTCCAATGGTCTGCCCTACCTAGTCAACGTTTGCTCCTCTTTACCTGCAGATGCCCGGCGGCAGTTCTGTCAGCACTTTGCATGTCTTGTGCGCCAGGTTGAACACGAAACCGGCCCCACCGTCCTGCAGTGCACCCAGAGCCATGATTTATGTTCACCTTGGCAGAGAACTATTTTTGAGGTTGGATATTCTAGAAAACTGTTGAGACTGCCACTAGACTACCAAACCAGCCATGGTAGCAAACGCTTTGAAATGTTTAGGAAACATTCAATTTAGATTAAGCAGCAGCTAAACTTCCAAAAGGATCAGGTTCCTCAGTAGCCCCTTGTATTTTAACTATTACCCCGAAGTACTGCCGGAGGTACATGTAGCACTGGAAGGCCGTTTGCGCATACATGGTCTTGAAGACACCTTTACCAGTCACATTGTTCACCATCATAGAGTTTTCCCAGTCAGTCTGGCAGTACTTCCACTTTGGCCCTGGAGTGTTACCAGAATGACTCAAATGTACACTAATGTAATAAAAGAAACAAACACTACATTCTAATCACAACTTTAAATCGATTTTCGATTCCCGATTCATTTAAATAGCTGGTACCACCGGCAACCCAAAAGTAGATCTCTTTTCTCCCAAAAATCGCTTCCCCCGAGTTAACCAGCCCCAGGAAATCAAGACTCAAAACCTAAATCGACAGAGCATTTAGCCTCCAGGCTTGGTAGTGCCACGAAGAGCAAGGACAGCAGGGCAGCTAGCTGGAACCTCATCTTTTCTCCAAATGGCTGGTCTGATTCTGAGACCCCCAAAGGGTCTCTTTTAAAGCCCGGTACCTGTTTTGCATTCACTGGGAGCCTTTATTTCGCATTCAACCTGTCGCAGTGCCCCTGCCCATGCTCTGAGGGGTTGTAGCTTGACGTGGTCTTAGCCCTAGGTGGGGGCCTGCTTTAACATGGCATTGGTTGGCCACCTTTTCTCAGCTGTCTGTGGGAAAAATATTGGCTTATTGGACGGGCGAGGGATGTCTTGCGCTTTAGTTCCAGATTAGCAGCTGTCCTGAAATTGATGGGAATCTATCTAGGCATTGCCTAGGTTAGAGCCAGCCAAAAGCTACGACCAGATCCAGCTAGAAATGGACACGGGCATAATCGTTCAGAATGCAGGTTTATTTCTTTGGTATATTGAATAGCCTTTGTCAAATTTTTGAGAAATTTTTGGAGAATTTGATTCAAATCAGTCATTTTCAGTTGAAAGTAAAAATACGAAACTTTTTGCAATCCAGCCAGACAGGGCCTCACAAATTGAGTTTGGAGACTGTAGAAGTTGCGTTTATGACTAATTATTGACTAATAGAGCAAGCAGTGGCGTTTCTGTCTAGGCGTTTTGAAAAAAGTAATCCTCTTCTACTCAATTCGTTGCAAATCACTTTAACGTTTGGCGCTTGCTTCGTTACTTTTCTCGTGCTCTTTCTTGCCAAAGCCCAAATATATTGCAATAGGTTTGTCTTGAAATCACCGTCGATGATTAGGGCAATGTAGCCTGGTAACTAAGCGCAGAGCTTGATGCCGGCGTATGGGTCTGGCCCATTAACTCCGGGCCTTTCAAAGTCTTCTTTGCACTCTTTATTAAATCCAGAACTGGCAATTTTGCACAATAGGGTCTTATATCTGGTACCATCGGCAAGCCGAAAGTAAAACTCTTATTTCCCAAAAATCGAACATTAATTTGCATAAATTTTGCCAAGAACATGCTTTGTTTTTAGGTTTGTATAAATATTTTTTTGTAATTTTGCCCACCTGGACACAAAATCATAGCTCCGACCCTGCGTTCTCCCCGCCCCCACCCCAAACCAATACAGTTTAGTCAGATTAGTTTGGATAGCGAAACCAGATAAAGCAGACATGCCCGTGTCCGACCCATCCATGCCTTGCCCAACTCGCCAGGAATCCCTTTAAGTTCCCGGTCACATGAGAGTCTGTAATCAGTAGATTTTTTAGTTTCATGCAAGTCGATGAATTTTCATCTATCAGATTTTCATGCAGCGTTTTTCTTTCTTGGAGGGGGGGAGGTTTCACAGCTTTGTGCTGGATGAAAAGGAGCCGCCTAACGGCAGAAACCAAACAAATCAATGGAATCATGGCAATGATGGCTTGAGGTTAATTGCTCAGGGGGAGGAAAATTCGTCGTCCTAGGGCGCGACAGCCCTCTAATTATGTATGGGCGATCGAATTTTTGGCTGGTTGCATGTGACCGACTTAGTTGGAGGAGCGGTAATTTGAAACCTAGGTAGGACATATATAAATCAATCGAAAACCCACTGGCTGTTGCAGATTGCACAATACTTGAAATTTCAATTTAGGGCTTCAAATTAACCTCTTAAATGCGTAGTGTCAAAAATGACACCATTACCGATTCCGCTCATATATTTTCATATATAGGTGTTCTCATTCATTGTAAGCTTGCAAGGGCATAACGTTTTGGTTGAAAGCTTTTCATTTTCGAATTAAAAATAAGAGACCTTTCGGCTGACTCCCACAATCCCCCCCCCCCCCATGGCGTTTGCCCCCCCCCCCCCCCCCCCCAACGCATCTGCCGGCCCCCCAACGCATCTGCCCCTCCCCCATGGTCGAACCCCTCCCCCAAATCTAAGATGCTCCTAACCATGTGCAAGGTGCTCAATCAGTGCTCAAATCGGCAAATCGGCATTTGGGGGGGATATTTGGAATAGATTTCATTTGGGGGGGATAGTTGGAATAGATTTCGTTTGGGGGGGGGATAATTGGAAATGAAAAAAGTACTTTTTTGAGTTGTTACCTGTGTTTGGTGGTTTCTAAGCAACTATATTTGGTACTGCCACAGTATACACGGGTTTTGACTAAGCCTAAGAGGGGAAACAGTATCCAAGCTGTATTCAAGATAAGTAGAAAAAATGCTAGGGGGGGAAACGTCAGTGGGGGGGGATTCTTTCGGGGGGGGGGGGGGGGGAAACGTCATTGGGGGGGGGGCAAACGCTTGGGGGGGCCACCCCGTTGGGGGGGGGGATTCTGGGAGTGAGCCGAACTTTCCTATGCTACAACGTGTAAAAGGGCTCCAGAAGGCACACAAAAAAATCATTAAATTTTTTCTCTGTTGGCGCAACCCTTGGTAACACGAGGTTTGGTGTATTTTGAAGCGAGACATCGATTAAGGTCAAAAAAGGGAGTCAAAAATGACCGCGTCGATGCACGTGGCCCAAAAACCGGCCAAAAATTGCAAAATTTGACACTATGCAATATGTGATTGATCATAACTCCTGCTATACTAAACGAAATTCGATGAATCGAATAGAACCGTCTTGCCAAGCTCCACAATGTTGGAGCACAGACCAAAGCTCTTAATACACTTTCTGCTTAAACATTTCAGGAAAACTAAATAACATTATTTAAAGGCAAATTTTGGTGGAGAAAAAATTACAAAAACAAGGTGTTCTCGGCTGTTGCCAAGATGCGCGGCCTCACCTCAAGACACCCCCTAGATGAAAACGTATGGCAAAATTCAACCGATCTCAATGAAAAACCATGAATTATACATGTTCAAATTTTTGAAACATCAAGATTTTTGGTTTTTGACCAAAAAACGAGTAATACTAAAAATTTCAAATATTTCTCTCACCAGCTTCAAGATATTACTTTCCCGGACGTACATTCCTAAAATCAGCTAATTTCATTGAAAAACCATAGACTTATGCATGTTCAAATTTTCGAAACATCATGATTTTGGGTTTTTGACAATAAATCGATAAATAACAAATATTTCAAAAATTCCTTTTGCCAGCTTCAAGATATTACTTTGCCGGACGTACCTGCAAAAATTCAGCAAATTTCATTGAAAAACCAGTGATTTATGATTTTTCATATTTTGAAACATCAAAAATTTAGGTTTTGCGAGAAAAACACAAAATTACGCCAAGCGCAAAAAATGGTCCCGAGCCACCACCTAGGTGGACCTTCATGCAAAAAATCAGCCAATTTCGTTGAAAAACCGCGGAGTACGAGCGCGACAGGGACACATATATATATATATATATGCGGAAAGACGGACGCAAAAATGGGGTAACTGCTTAAGCTGGCCTTGGCCGCCCGCCGCTTCGGGCAGGGCGCCAGAGCTCCTCCGGCCTTCGGGCATGGGTGCTACGGCCCCTACGCTTCGCCTAGCATGCTTCGCATGCTAGGCTACGCTCCGGGGCCTCCGCACCCATGCCCTCCGGCCTCCGGAGCTCTGGCTGCCCTGCCCTCCGCGGCAGGCGGCCTTCGGCCGCGCAAAAATATTTTTATTAATTCTGAAATATTTTTTTGAATATGGGTCAATTTTTGGGCGTACCGTGAATTAGGTGATTTAAGCGTACACCTAATTCAATCAACTCCAGAGCTACTTAATATTTTTTGACGAAAATTTATCACAGGTTGTCCACTACATATGCCCACTACATTGTGTTAAATTTTTGTGTCAAACAGATTAAAAGTCGTCGTTTTATGACAATTTTTCTAACGTGAGTTGTCGTAATGCACAGCATTGCACATAATGATACATTTTGTACATAATGATTTTTGCACATAATGATTAATGATGCACAGCATTGCACATAATGATAATTATAAAATAAGGGCCTTAATTGCATAACAAAATTTTAAAATATGAAAGTGTGGAAAAAACATTCAAAAACCTCCCAAATCGACCATTTTAGCAAGTGTTTGGTCTGCGTGCCCCACAGTACATCGATTTTGCCCGATTCTTTTTAGCTTAAAAATGATTTTGGTTATTTGCTGTCACTGTTGAGCAGAGAACACAGGAAAATTAATATTGGATTTTTCTCGAATTTATTTCAATTTTTGCTTATGCTACAGCACAAGAAAATTTAAAAAAATCTCAAAAATTACTCTAAAGTAAAAAATCGACTTGAGCGCGCAGCCTTATTTTGGTGTCCCCTAACTAGGAAAAAATTTCAACGAAATCGGAGGAGGTGTCATTTTTGAAATTTGAAATTATTGCTCAAAACTTTTTGAATATAGAACATTCATAACCTTTTCATGCTCTAGCACTTTAGTCCTGTTTCTAGAATTGCCTCTATAATTTAATTTACTAAAAGTCAAGTAGCTCTTGCTGAAGTGAATTATAGTTTATATTCAAAACAATCTAATTTAACTGGGAACCCAGTTAGTTGCTAACGCATTAGGTGACCGCGTCCAACGCTAAAAGGAAGGGGCATCTACCATGAATTTTTCCATTATGGACCCTCTCAAGCTGGACAGTGGCCCCGCATTCGCCTCTCGTCTTGGCGCACGAGAACTCCTTGCCATGTAATGTGTAGCGATGCGGTGCAGTTGGGCTGCTGCTCAGATAGTGGTTCTTGTCTGGCAATCGTAAACATTGCGGATTCATATAGGCAAAAAACAGCAATTTAAGATTGGGATATTGCTAAAATGGTGAATTGGTGAATCTCAGATTCTGTACAATTTTTTAAAATACCAAACAGAGAGCTTTATTCAAACAAGGTATTCTTGGCTGTTGCCGAGAGATGCGTGGCCTCATCTAAAAACAAAAACTAGGCTGTTCTTAAATACAAGATACCAGGTTTCCAACCAGAAATCTAGAAAACTTAAACTGACCAAGCTACATGCTAAAATGCTGCAAGATACCTCTTGACGAAGCTACATGGTAAAATGCATATAAGGTTGTCACTGAATTACCACGAATCACATATCCATCCTATTTGTCATATCTATCAAGACAAAGCTGTGTTATGCATCATGAAAGTTTGATTTTCAAAAGGGTAAACCTGAGTTGCCAATTTCAAAAGTAAGCACTGATTAGAATAGGCTTATATAATTTTAAACAAAAAACTTGGTACTTTTCAGCGAATAAACTGGTCTATTATGCTAAGAATAAATAGTTGAAACCAAAACATTGTTATCTTTTGAATAATTGTGAAATTGTTGCGGTTTCAAAATGAAATAGATATATTTCCCGCTAATTTTGTAGTTTTGACCACGTACTGACCATGTTTGACTCACATTGTAAATCGTACATTTTCTAATTTGTGAACCATCTCGGTTCTGTCACACGAAAATACTAAATGGGATTAAATTATACTTGTTACTAGTATAACATGGGGTTCATTTGCACAAAGTGGCTGAACCCATGAGGTGAACTGCCGCCCCTAAACAAACAAAACAAATTGGTCCAAGCAAACTCTCTCAATGATGATGCAGAAAAAGAAATTATTTGCAATAAGTCGCAATCTGAACTTATGAGTCAAACAAACGCCTCTGACAAAAGCCCAAGGCTACCCAGTTAACTGATGTTTTCTAAAATAAGGGGTCTGGGACTTAGAGGTTTTTTGGGGTGAATCCTTAGTACTGCCCCCAGGCAAGGCCTGGGCGGCAGTTCAAAAATGGCATAACTCGGGTTCTACTGAAGCTTTTTGCATGATTCCAACGCCATTCGAAAGGGAATTTTATGCCCAGAACGATAACGCACAGCATTAGGCTCATTTTAAAATACCAAAGACCCAAAATTGAGGTCAAAATGGATGAAATTCGAAAAACCCAATTGTCACAGTTCCAGTAATTTTCGCCAAGGTCCCAAAACATATTTTGGAGCGGCCAACATGACAGGTATTTCCTGAAAAAATTAGCCAATTTGGTTGAAAAACCACAGAGGAATCCTTGCTTACAACTATATATATATAGACTCAGACCCATTTTTGGGGTGAATCCTTAGTACTGCCCCCAGGCAAGGCCTGGGCGGCAGTTCAAAAATGGCATAACTCGGGTTCTACTGAAGCTTTTTGCATGATTCCAACGCCATTCGAAAGGGAATTTTATGCCCAGAACGATAACGCACAGCATTAGGCTCATTTCAAAATACCAAAGACCCAAAATTGAGGTCAAAATGGATGAAATTCGAAAAACCCAATTGTCACAGTTCCAGTAATTTTCGCCAAGGTCCCAAAACATATTTTGGAGCGGCCAACATGACAGGTATTTCCTGAAAAAATTAGCCAATTTGGTTGAAAAACCACAGAGGAATCCTTGCTTACAACTATATATATATAGACTCAGACCCATTTTTGGGGTGAATCCTTAGTACTGCCCCCAGGCAAGGCCTGGGCGGCAGTTCAAAAATGGCATAACTCGGGTTCTACTGAAGCTTTTTGCATGATTCCAACGCCATTCGAAAGGGAATTTTATGCCCAGAACGATAACGCACAGCATTAGGCTCATTTCAAAATACCAAAGACCCAAAATTGAGGTCAAAATGGATGAAATTCGAAAAACCCAATTGTCACAGTTCCAGTAATTTTCGCCAAGGTCCCAAAACATATTTTGGAGCGGCCAACATGACAGGTATTTCCTGAAAAAATTAGCCAATTTGGTTGAAAAACCACAGAGGAATCCTTGCTTACAACTATATATATATAGACTCAGACCCATTTTTGGGGTGAATCCTTAGTACTGCCCCCAGGCAAGGCCTGGGCGGCAGTTCCAAGTTTGAGGAACGAAGGTTGAATGAATGAAATTGAATCAGTTATGAGGGTGACGATCAGCAATGTTTTATTAATGTTTTATTAATATCCTCCCTATGCTAAGGCATTCTGCCTTTTAGTTCGAATTTCAGCTATCACAAGGTTTCTCGCTAGATCAGGGCAGTTTTTGGCTAGGTTTGATCGTTAAGCATTCCTGATTTTTGACCGCCAAGGAGCGGCCCGGACGGCTGCACGGTCTTACAGGTTACTCAACTTTTGTCCTGATATATTTATATACATATATATATATATATATATATATATGTCTGGAAATGCTGGGAACGGGCGAATTCTCAACGGATCTGGACAAACTTTTTTTTCCTGAAAGGTAATGCAATTTTAGGAAGATCTGGAGGGGTAGACCCGGTTTCCGAGCATTTGAAACATTATTTTTTGGGTAGAAAGGTTTAAACATTGCAATATATAGTTTTTGCGCTGTAGCACCTGTAATCTTGAGAATTGCACAGACAACTTGAGTTTTTTTGTTCACAAGTCGTATATTACAATTCCAAATCTGTGCTTACTTTTGAAAATGGTTGAGAAACCACAGACTTGCCCTCTTGAGTGACAAACTTTCATGCATGACAATAGCATCAATAATTAGTAGGAGCTGAACGGCTGATAAATGAACAGAACACTTGAGTTTTTTTGTTCACAAGTCGTATATAACGATTCCAAATCTGTGCTTACTTTTGAAAATGGTTGAGAAACCACAGACTTGCCCTCTTGAGTGACAAACTTTCATGCATGACAATAGCATCAATAATTAGTAGCAGCTGAACGGCTGATAATTGAACAGAACACTTGAGTTTTTTGTTCACAAGTCGTATATAACGATTCCAAATCTGGGCTTACTTTTGAAAATGGTTGAGAAACCACAGACTTGCCCTCTTGAGTGACAAACTTTCATGCATGGCAATGTCATCAATATTCAGTAACAGCTGAACGGCTAAGAATTGAACAGAGGACTTAAGTTTTTTTGTTCACAACTCATATATAGCGATTCCAAATATGTGCTTGCTTTCGAAATTGGTTGAGAAACCACAGACTTATTCTCTTGAGTGACAAACTTTCATGCACAGCAATGTCATCAATAATCGGTAACTGCTGAACGGCTAAGAATTGAACAGAGGACTTGAGTTTTTTGTTCACAAGTCATATATAGCGATTCCAAATCTGTGCTTACTTCGAAAATGGTTGAGAAACCACAGACTTATTCTCTTGAGTGACAAAGTTCCATGCATTCATATTGTGTTCAAAATTCAAAATTCAAAAATTCATATATAGGATGCGCTCCGCGGTCACCTATTGCGCTTTGCGCCATATACTTGTTTTTTTGGAAAATAGTCTAATGTTTACCAAAAAGAGCATAAATTTCGACCACCAAGCTGTGCTGCAATTTCTGATTGAGCAAAGTTTGTAGTAGGAATCCAGTATTGGGAACATCACGAGGACCCGCAGGACTTTCACTGCTCTGCCCGTACCGCCATTCCACGGGAATTTCCGAACCCCATATTCCCCGATTTTATGTTAGAGCAAGAGCGACGTTTTCCGGTTTTTTTAACCAGTCTTCCCAGTGATCTTTTTCTTGTCATAATTGTTTAGCTTTTTGCAGGCACAATGTCACAAGGTGCGATGCAAATGAATGAAAAACTTTAAAATTGAGGTAATACATATTATACTCCAGCCAGTGTTGCCGTTTTTTTCAAAAAATTATACATACATTCAAATTAAAATACAGGGGTCCCAAAAAATATACATACATTCACATTATATTATGGTTTAAGTCCCGTTTTACATACAATATTATGGGTTATAAAATATGGGATATTGTATTATTGTCTATTATACATTGAGAATAACCTTTTTTTTACGCTAAACAGCGAACAGCACAGAGAAAGCTGGAGCCTTTGCTGCACCTCTGCAATCTATGCATTGGTTGCATGGCGAACAGCACAGAGAAGCTGGAGCCTTTGCTGCAACTGTGCAAACAAAGGCTTTGGTGCATTGCCAACAGCACAGATTAAGCTGGAGCCTTTGCTGCACCTCTGCAATCTATGCATTGGTTGCGTCAGGCGAACAGCACAGAGAAGCTGGAGCCTTTGCTGCACCTTTGCAATCTATGCATTGGTTGCATGGCGAACAGCACAGAGAAGCTGAAGCCTTTGCTGCACTCTCTGCAATCCATGCATTGGTTGCATGGCGTAACGCCGAGAAGTGGCGATGTAATACCTGAAATTAAGGCGTACGCCTGAACGGCGTAACGCCAATTCGGGTAATGCAAATGGCGTAACGCCATTTCGGCGTAACGCCAACAGCACAGAGAAGCTGAAGCCTTTGCTGCACCTTTGCAATCTATGCATTGGTTGCATGGCGAACAGCACAGAGAAGCTGGAGCCTTTGCTGCACCTCTGCAATCTATGCATTGGTTGCATGGCGAACAGCACAGAGAAGCTGGAGCCTTTGCTGCACCTTTGCAATCTATGCATTGGTTGCATGGCGAACAGCACAGAGAAGCTGGAGCCTTTGCTGCACCTTTGCAATCTATGCATTGGTTGCATGGCGAACAGCACAGAGAAGCTGGAGCCTTTGCTGCACCTCTGCAATCTATGCATTGGTTGCATGGCGAACAGCACAGAGAAGCTGGAGCCTTTGCTGCACCTCTGCGGAACGCAAAAAACCAACACAAAAACAATCTATGCATTGGTTGCATGGCGAACAGCACAGAGAAGCTGGAGCCTTTGCTGCACCTCTGCAATCTATGCATTGGTTGCATGGCGAACAGCAACGAGTAAGCTGGAGCCTTTGCTGCACCTCTGCAATCTATGCATTGGTTGCATGGCGAACAGCACAGAGAAGCTGGAGCCTTTGCTGCACCTCTGCAATCTATGCATTGGTTGCATGGCGAACAGCACAGAGAAGCTGGAGCCTTTGCTGCACCTTTGCAATCTATGCATTGGTTGCATGGCGAACAGCACAGAGAAGCTGAAGCCTTTGCTGCACCTCTGCAATCTATGCGGCGTAACGCCGAAATGGCGTGACGCCTAAATGGCGTAACGCCGAAATGGCGTAACGCCGAATCGGCGTAACGCCAAATCGGCGTAATTCGCTGCGTAAATTCGCCCGGCGGGTAACGCCATTTGGCATAACGCCAACAGCACAGAGAAGCTGGAGCCTTTGCTGCACCTCTGCAATCTATGCATTGGTTGCATGGCGAACAGCACAGAGAAGCTGGAGCCTTTGCTGCACCTCTGCAATCTATGCGTTGTTAGCACGGCTAAAATCACGGAGAAGCTGGAGCCTTGGCTGCAGCGCTGCAATCTATGCATTGGTTGCATGGCGAACGGCACAGAGAAAAGCTGGAGCCTTTGCTGCACCTCTGCAATCTATGCATTGGTCCGTAACGCCGTATGGCGTGACAGCACAGATGACGTAATGCCGAAATGGCGTAACGCGTACGCTGAGTACGCCGAATTTGCGTAGCACCGAATCTGGAATCTTATGACTCCATTTCATGGCGTAACAGCACAGAGAAGCGAACCTTTGCTGCGACTTTTGCGTTGCTTCATTGGTTGCATGGCGAACAGCACAGAGAAGCTGGAGCCTTTGCTGCACCTCTGCAATCTATGCATTGTTGCTGGCGAACAGCACAGAGAAGTGGAGCCTATTGCTGCACCTTGTAATCTGATAATTGGTACGTGCATGGCGAGCCAATTCAGAGTAAGCTGAGCCGATTTGCTCGCCATTCTGGCGTAATGCCATGCTTGGGCGAACGCCAAGCAGCACGAGAAGCTGGAGCCTTTGCTGCACCTCTGCAATCTATGCATTGGTTGCATGGCGAACAGCACAGAGTAAGCTGGAGCCTTTGCTGCACCTCTGCAATCTATGCATTGGTTGCATGGCGAACAGCACAGAGAAGCTGGAGCCTTTGCTGCACCTTTGCAATCTATGCATTGGTTGCATGGCGAACAGCACAGAGAAGCTGAAGCCTTTGCTGCACCTCTGCTATCTATGCGGCGTAACGCCGAAATGGCGTAACGCTGAAATGGCGTAATGCCGAAATGGCGTAACGCCGAATCGGCGTAACGCAAGATCGGCGTAACGCCGGATCGGCGTAACTGCACGTTTCGGCATGTCACGCCATTTCAGGCGTCAAACAGCACAGAGAAGCTGGAGCCTTTGCTGCACCTCTGCAATCTATGCGGCGTCGCCGATTGGTTGCATGGCGAACAGCACAGAGAAGCTGGAGCCTTTGCTGCACCTCTGACTAACTGCATTCGCATAACGCAGAGAACACATTGGTTGCATGGCGAACAGCACAGAGAAGCTGGAGCCTTTGCTGCACCTCTGCAATCTACTGCATTGGTTGCATGGCGACAGCAACACAGAGAAGCTGGAGCCTTTGCTGCACCTCTGCAATCTATGCATTGGTTGCATGGCGAACAGCACAGAGAAGCTGGAGCCTTTGCTGCACCTTTCTGATGCGCTGCAGCCGCCGCCCCTGCAATCTACGGCATTGGTTGCATGGCGAACGGCGCAGAGACGAAGCTGAAGCCTTTGCTGCACCGACAAAAAACCCCACCCACCACCTCTGCAATCTATGCGGCGTAACGCCGTAATGGCGTGACGCCTAAATGGCGTAACGCCGAAATGGCGTAACGCCAAATCGGCGTAACGCCGAATTGGCGTAACGCCAAATCGGCGTAACGCCATTTCGGCGTAACGCCATTTCGGCGTAACGCCAACAGCACAGAGAAGCTGGAGCCTTTGCTGCACCTCTGCAATCTATGCATTGGTTGCATGGCGAACAGCACAGAGAAGCTGGAGCCTGTGCTGCACCTCTGCAAGACACGGGCCCTCTATGCATTGGTTGCATGGCGAACAGCCCAGAGCAGCTGGAGCCTTTGCTGCACCTCTGCAATCTATGCATTGGTTGCATGGCGAACAGCACAGAGAAGCTGGAGCCTTTGCTGCACCTCCGCATCTATTCAATGGACGATAGTAGGTATTCATTTTTCCCCACTCACCCCTCCCGGGTCCTTGGGCCTCATGTATTGACTTTTATTCATAAGTCTTGAGTTACACATGGATCCCATATGCACCAGTGGTGTAGTGGTCTAAGCAATTGTACAGGTGTGCGAATCTGGGAAGTTCGAATCCATCTTAGGCATTTAATTTTATTTTGGAAATTTTAAGTTGAGAAAACAAGTGGTACCATCGGCAGGCCAAAATTAAAGCTCTTTTCTCCCCAAAAATCGATTGCCCTAATCTATATCATGAAAATTTCACAAAAATATGTTAATATGCCAAAAAATTTGCATTGTTTTTTATATTTTCGAATGTTTTCTTTTTCATTACCTTCTTTAAATAAGATTTTTTTATTTATTATCTATTTTATTTTGGAAATTTAAGTTGAGAGAACAACTGGTGCAATCGGTAGGCCAAAATTTATGCTCTTTTCTCCCAAAAATCCCATTGCAAAATATGTTAGTTTGCCAATAAATTTGCAATGTATTTGTGATTTTTAAATCTTTCTTTTTGTTATATTTTTAATCTATTATATATTTTTTTATCCAAAAATATCTTAATATACAACCAACAATATAAAAATTTTATTTATACATTTTATACTATACTAAAAGTGGAAGAAATATCTGGTACCATCGGCAGGCCAAATGTGAATCTCTTTTCTCCAAAAAAGTCGATTAGCCTGAGTTTAAAGTCAAGGAAAAAAAATTTATACTAATTGAATATGGTGCGGCATCTGCATTTTTTTTTTGGGCACGCATGGGAAAGAGACATTGAACTGCGCGCAAAAAACAAAATGCAACTGTCCAAGCAGCATATTCCATTAGTATAAAATGTATTTCCTTGACTTTAAACTCAGGCTAATCGACTTTTTTGGAGAAAAGAGATTCACATTTGGCCTGCCGATGGTACCAGATATATATATATATCTGGTACCATTGGCAAGCCAAAAGTGGGTCTCTTTTCTCTAAATTTTGTAATTGCCTCGAGCAAAAAGTCAGGGAAATACATCTACTACTAGTGGAATCTGCTGCTTGGACAGTTGCATTTTGTTTTTGGCGCGCAGTTCAGTGTCTCTTTCACTTGTGGTACCACTTGTTTTCTCAACTTAAAATTTCCAAAATAAAATTAAATGCCTAAGATGGATTCGAACTTCCCAGATTCGCACACCTGTACAATTGCTTAGACCACTACACCACTGGTGCATATGGATCCATGTGTAACTCAAGACTTATGAATAAAAGTCAATACATGAGGCCCAAGGACCCGGGAGGGGTGAGTGGGGGAAAAATGAATACCTACTATCGTCCATTGAATAGATGCGGAGGAGGAGGAGGAGAAGAAGAAGAAGGAGGAGTTCGGACAAATGGTTTTTTACATTTTTCACCCTAAAATCAAACGTTTTACGAAAAACTCAAAAGATAAACTATAATCAATTCGATGTTACTCTTTCCAATGGTGAAAGAATTAGAGCGATTGGAACGTTCTGTGACGAGCAATCGCCTTATCAAATTTAAGATCTAGCAATAACCCTCAAAACATACACCTGGGTCGAAAAGATACATATCTGGTACTATCGGCAAGCCAAATGTGGGTCTCTTTTCTCCAAATTTTGTAATTGCCTCGAGCAAAAAGTCAGGGAAATACATCTACTTCTAATGGAATCTGCTGCTTGGACAGTTGCATTTTGTTTTTGGCGCGCAGTTCAGTGTCTCTTTCCATGCGCGCCAAAAACAAAATGCAGATGACGCAGCAGATTCCAGTAGTTGTAGATGTATTTCCCTGACTTTTTGCTCGAGGCAATTACAAAATTTAGAGAAAAGAGACCCACTTTTGGCTTGCCAATGGTACCAGATATTTCTTCCACTTTTAATATAGTATAAAACATGTGAATAGAAATTTTTAAATTTTTGGTTATATATATAGTTGTTATTTTTTTATTAGATGAATAAAAAATTGTAAGTAAAAATAAACTTGTTTAGAAAAATATATCAAAACGTTTCAAAAACAAAAAATTACAATGCAAATTTATTGACTAACTAAAATATTTTTGAGAATTTTCTTGACATATACATAAGGCAATCGATTTTTGGGAGAAAAAAGTTTTGCTTTTTGTCTGCCGATGGTACGAGTTGTTTTCTCAACTTTAAATACACAAAAAGAAAAATTGATGCCTGAGAAGGATTCGAAACTGCCAGCTGTCCAATCGCTTACACCACTACGCCACTGACGCACATGCAACCACTGTTGCACTTAAGACTTAACAATGAATAACTAAATGAGGCCCAGGGACCCGGGTAGGGGGGAAGGGGGAAGAAATGAATACCTACTATCGTCCATTGAATAGATGCGGAGGAGGAGGAGGAGGAGAAGGAGTTCGGACAAATGGTTTTTTGCATTTTTGATGGGAAAATAAATCGTTTTATGCAAAAGTCAAAAGATGAACTATAGTCAATTCAATGTTTCTCTTTCCAATGCAAAAAGAATCGAAACAAATGGAGCTTTCTGTGACGAATGGCAGCCTTATCAAAATTGAGATCTAGCAATAACCCCAAAAACGTACACCTAGGTCGAAAAGAGGGGCTGGGCGCTGACACTTCGCTAACGCTTGCTCGCGCCAGCCCAATATTGGGCTGGCGCGAACGGAGCGTTAGCGGAGTGTCAGCGCCCAGCCCCTCTTTTGGACCCAGGTGTACGTTTTCGGGTTATTGCTAGATTTAAAATTGATAAGGATTTTGTGCTTCTTAAAAACGTCTAATCGTTCTGATTCTTTTTGCATTGGAAAGAGCATCATCGAATTGACAAAAACTCGCGAGAAGTTGCCCAAAAACGGCAGAATACAAGAGAAATCAACTCAAAACCATTTGTCCGAACTCCTCCTTCTCCTTCTCCTTCTCCTCCACATCTATTCTTGAAATGAGTGTACGTATTCATTTCTTCCCCCCAACCTTCTTCCTCGGGTTTATGGGCCTCATATATTTGTTTATTATTCATAAGTCTTCAGTCAAACAGCGATGCACAGGCAACAGTAGTGTAGTGGTCTAAGCACTTGGGCAGTTAGTTGAAACTGGGAAGTTCGAATCCCTCTCAGTCAATCATTTTTATTTTGGAAATTTTAAGTTGAGAAAACAACTGGTACCATCAGCAGGTCAAAATTAGAGCTCCTTTCTCCCAAAAATCGATTGCCCTATGTATAAATCATGAAAATTTCGCAAAAATATGTTTGTTTGTAAATAAATTTGAATTGTATTTTTGCTTTTCGGTTCTGTTCTTTTTGTTATTATTTTCAAATAAGTTTATTTTTTATTTATTTTTTTATTCAATAATATCTTAATTTATAATAAATAATACATAACCAACAATATAAAATTGTATTTATACATTTTACAATATATTAAAAGTGGAAGAAATAACTGGTACCATGGGCAAGCCAAATGTGGTCTCTTTTCTCCAAATTTTGTAATTGCCTCGAGCAAAAAGTCAAGGGAATACATCTACTACTAGTGGAATCTGCTGCGACATCTGCATTTTTTTTTTGGCGCGCATGGAAAGAGACACGTAAATGCGCGCCAAAAACAAAATGCAACTGTCCAAGCAGCAGATTCCACTTAGTAGTAGATATATTCCCTTGACTTTTTGCTGGGGGCAATTACAAAATTTGGAGAAAAGAGACCACATTTGGCTTGCCATGGTACCAGTTATTGGGCTGGCGCAAGCGAGCGTTAGCGAAGTGTCAGCGCCCAGACCCCTTTTCGACCCAGGTGTACGTTTTGGGGGTTATTGCTAGATCTCAATTTTGATAAGGCTGCTGCTCGTCACAGAAAGCTCCAATCGTTATAATTCTTATTGCGATGGAAAGAGCACCATCGAATTGACTATAGTTTATCATTTGAGTTTTGCACAAAACGTTTGATTTTGAGGTGAAAAACGCAAAAAACCATTTGTTCGAACTCCTTCTCCTCCTCCTTCTTCTTCTTCTCCTCCGCATCTATTCAATGGACGATAGTAGGTATTCATTTTCTTCCCCCACTCACCCCCCCCGGTCTTTTGGCCTTATGTATTGATTTTTATTCATAAGTCTTCAGTTAAGCATCTCTCCATATGCATCAGTGGTGTAGTGGTCTAAGCGATTGAACAGCTGGTTGGAACTGGGAGGTTCAAATCCTTATTGGGCAATTCAATTTTATTTTGGAAATTTTAAGTTAAGAAAACCACTAGTACCATCGGCAGGCCAAAGTTAAAGCTCTTTTCTCCCAAAAATCGGATTGCCTTAATCATATATCATGAAAATTTCACAAAAATATGTTAATATGCCCAAAGACTTTGCATTGTTTTTTTATATTTTCGAATGTTTTCTTTCAATATATCTTTAAATAAGGTTATTTTTTATTTATTTTCTATTTTTATTTTGGAAATTTAAGATTGAGAAACAACTGGTACCATCGGCAGGCCAAATTAAAGCTCTTTTCTCCCAAAAAATCCATTGCCGTAAGTATATATCATGAAAATTAGAAAAAAATATGTTAGTTTGCCAATAAATTTGCAATGTATTTGTGATTTTCGAATCTTTTTTCTTTGTTATATTTTTAAAATAAGTTTTTTTAATCTATTTATCCAATAATATCTTAATATACAACCAACAATATAAAATTTTATTTATACATTTTATACTATATTAAAAGTGGAAGAAATATCTGGTACCATCGGCAGGCCAAATGTGAATCTCTTTTCTAAAAAAAAGTCGATTGGCCTGAGTTTAAAGTCAAGGAAATACATTTTTCTACTCGTGGAATCTGCTGCGTCATCTGCATTTTGTTTTTGGGCGCACATGGAAAGAGACATTGAACTGCGCGCCAAAAACAAAATGCAACTGTCCAAGCAGCAGATTCCACTCATAGAAATGTATTTCCTTGACTTTAAACTCAGGCCAATCGACTTTTTTTTTTAGAGAAAGAGATTCACATTTCAGCCTGCGGATGGTACCAGATATATATATGCGGACAGACGGACGAAAAATGGGGTAACTGTATAAGTGGGCCTTGGCCACCCGGCGCTCCGGGCAGGGCGCCAGAGCTCCTCCGGCCTCCGGGCATGGGTGCTCCAGGCTAGGGGCTGTAGTGGGGGCTGGAGGTGGGGGCGCCTAGCTGACCGCTGCTCTGCGCCCGCATGAGATGGGGAGGGTTCATGGCGGGGCTGAAGGGCGGGGCCTGGGGATGAGATTGAGCTGGAGGAGTGTGAGCAACTGCAGGGGCGGGGCGACGCCATTCCCCGCCTCTTTCTCTCTGTTTCTCCTTGCCTAAAATTTAGATGAGGCATGAAAATGTGGAGGGTGAAGCGGATTGTCAACCGAGGGGAATGATTTGGCTGGCAGAGCGAGAAAGGAGTCCGCGAAGGGAGGTGGGTGGTGGTGGAGGAGGAGGCAGAACAGGAGGAGTAGCAGCCGGTGTTGGAGAAGCAGCGATGGAGATGGCTGGCGGCAGAGTTGGCGCCTCTGAATCCGACCACCCGTCCTCACCCAATAGAGTCTGAAATCCTCCACTATTCTGCTGGGACAAAGATGCTGTAGGGGGAGATAGGCCACGTGAAAGTCCGTGGCATCCTTGAGGTCGGTGAGGGGTTCCATGGCCTGCGGCAGGAGGGCGGGTGGAGGGAAATCGAACCCTCCCATTGCCAGACTCGTCTCCTCCTTTGGCTGAGGCACTGGCTCCTTCTGTCCAAATGGAGACTTTTTATGCTAGCGTTCGATGGGGGCATGAGAAAGGAGGATGGAACGTGGGCGAGGAATGGGGCGGAAGGATCCAGGGCGGTCTGAAGGGCGAGACGCATGCGACGCTGGCGACGGGAGTAGGTGACGTAGCCGGTGCTCAGGGTGGAGCTAGGCTGCTTCTCCTTCTCCAGCTCCCGCCACCTTCCCTCCAGCCGAGCGCCAAAAGAGCAGCTCTCCAATTCATCTTCTGCCTTCATCCAGGAGGCGAGCAGGAGAGAGGAGAGAATGCGTACGGCCACAGGGGAAGGGTGTTTGGGCGGTGCTGGAGGCTGAGGGGCTGGAGGAACGGAGGAGGTGGAGGGGGCGCTCCATTTCTGAGATGGTAGAGTGCTGTGGCTGGAGATGGGACGGGAGGTGGGTGGTGTCTGGCTCTTGACGGCGCCCTTGCTGAGGATGGAAGGGGGTGGGCCGGCGGGGACGCCGCTGCGGATGGCCAAAGCCCGGCCTAGAAGCAATCATGGTGAGGCAGAGTCCAATTGGGGATGTGTGGTTGAGGAGGAGTGAACCTGGCGTGGGAGCGGAGACGGGCAGGGGCTTTTCGTCCTTGTAGGTGAGCAGTTTCTGGGCCTTGGAGGGCTGGTGGGTGAGCAGGCGATCGTAGGCTGCAAATGGAGCATGGAGGATGAAGCATATAGGATGAGGTGGGAACAGTTGGCGGAGGAGGTGGAGGGAATGGGCGACGTGGTAGGGAGGGGTGCGGAGGAAGGTGGAAGAGGAGGGCGGGCGGGTGAAGGGGTCTCGCTGCCGACGCGAGTGCCGGACCTGAGCAGGCGGACGTCGGGCGAATCGCTGGGTGAGCACCGGATCTCTTGCTTCCGACGATTTGTTCGTACTCCCTGCAAGAAGCCTGGCTAGAGGAACAGAGCTACAGATCAGGGGAGTGTGACTTTGGGAGGAGGCTGCAGGGTACTGGGCTGAGAAGAGGGGGCGGGGCTGGGCGAAGTGGAGGAGGCCGCTTCCACGTCCGCCTTGCGGAAGGTGAGACGAAGTTTCCCGTTCGGCGTGGAGGCCTTGACGATGTAGGAGGTGGACTCGTTGCTGGAGTTGGAGTCGGAGCAGGCGCCGGAGGAGACGATGTCGCTCTTGCGGAGCCGGTTCAGCCCCGATGCCAGAGAGGCGGAGGCCAGAGAAGCATCCCGCCGAAGAGGCAGGGCCTTCCCGGCCCTCGGCTTGAGAGCTCCGTTGCGTCGCTTCTTGGGCAGGGCGGGGGTGGCTGCTGTGGCAGAGTTGCGGGTGGGGCGGGGCTTGCCCAGTAGGGCGGGGGAGGAGGCGGAGGAGAGCTGGTCGAAGATGTTGCCGTCGGGGGTGCGCTCCCGCCGGCTGTCCGGATGGAGGGCGGAGGTGGATGGCTGGGGCGGGGGCAGCGGGGGACTGAGCAGGTAGGAGTCGTCGGCGGAGGGGGCGGGGGTGTAGCGGTGGGCTGCCCCGCGACTAGGGTGTCTGGAGGCCTGGTGGTGGGCGAAGGCGACGGGCTTGAGGACCTGGCCGCAGTCGGGGCACTGGAGCAGCACGAAGGCATCCTGGGCTGGGCAGCTTCCGAAACACGTGGCCTCTGCAACAGGCCCCCATACTGCCTTCCCCGCCCTGGTGCAGGAGGGCAAAGGCTTACTCGGATGTGGCAGGGAGACGCTGGAGCTTTGATCCGAGGCCTCCTTGGACTCTTTGGAGCGGCCGGCTTCGCCTAAAAAGGCCCAGTACATTTGCAAAGGCGGAGGAAATGGGGAGCAGGAATTGGCGTAGCGGGGCGGTGGAGAAAGGTGGGAGGGGCTAGTGGTGAGAAGGTAGGTAATAAGGGTGTGTGTACGTAGTGGTGGTAGGCGTGCGAGCCAGGGGCTGGAGGAGGCGTTGGAGGTGGAGGCGTCGGCGTCCATGTGGAGGCTGGTGAGGGTGCGGGCGGAGCAGGGCTGGAAGACGTGGACGGCTAATTAGCCGTCATCGGACAGCTGGGAGGCTCACATGGGGAGGCGGCCGAGGTTGGGGGCTGAGAGCGGAGAGCTCCCTGCCTTCACCATACTCCCTCTCCATACTCTCACTCCATACTCCCCTCCCAACCTCCCTTCTTCGCCCCCCCCCCACCCCCGTCCAGTTCTCGCCTGCCGTGGGTCGCCTCCAAAGCCGCACTCCCACAGCGATCCACACCCCCCGTCGGCCTACTGTAACCCTATGCCTATACTCTGTGTACGCTCCCCCTAGGGGCAACTGCGCACGCCACAGGAGACAAAGGAGGCGTCCATAGGAAGGAGGAGTGAGAGGATGAGCGGAGGACTGCGATCGTGGGAGGCGGAGGCGCTGAAGGTGCAGGTGGACAATGCGCGGGGCAGCTGTCGCAAGTGCGGCTACAGCGGACACCTCACCTTCCAGTGCCGCAACTTCGTGCGCATGCGGCAGGCTGCTGAGATCGTGCTGGATGTCTCCTCCACCTCCTCCGAGTCCGACGACCCTACCCCGCTGCTTACTCAGGTTGCCTACCCCACTTCAAGCTCCTCTCGACGAAATATTTATGATGTGCTGGTAATTGAGGATAAGAAGAGGGTGAAGAAGAAGAAAAAGTCGGAGAAGAAGAAGCGGAAGAAGGAGAAGAAGAAAAGGAAGAAGGAGGCAAAGAAGCGAAAGAAGCACAGCGACTCCTCCGATTCTGAGCGATCGGATTCTGAAGACGACAAGCGTTCCAGAAAACGGCGGAGGAAAAGTGATGCTTCGTCAAGATCTTCCTCTTCATCTCCTTCTCCCAAAAGAAGTAGTTGAATTGAATTGCTCTGTTTTTTGGTGACTTTTAATCATCTATTCTTGTGTACATACCTTTGAGTGGAAAGTGCTCGACGTCCGAAATTGGATCATTTATTCATAACCGCTCATTTTCATTTTGTTACGCTCAAATCCAACAAAAATAAGGACGCATTCTCTGCTGTTAATAATGCTCTGTTCACTAATCAATAGTTTTCAAAATCAACCAATCACAAGCTATGAACAAGTATTTAAAACAAAAAGTAATAAGACAAAGTTTGTCTGCAGCAACGAGAAACAAACGAAAAGCCGAAATCCAAACAGGCGCAATTATTGGTCCCCCAGCTTCCATCAGCCATAAGCGCGCGTTTGCCGTCCGCGCAACACATGCATAAACTAGTACCACAAACAGGCGAAGCATGGCCATCTCGGAAGCAGAGTGGGTGTTCATCCGCGACGGGGCAGAGGCTGGGCTGCGGTCGGATGGGCGGGGGCCCGAGGACTACCGACCCATTCGCCTGGAGTCCGGCCTCCTCAACAACACCCACGGCTCTGCACGAGTTCAGCTCGGCGCCAGCGATATTCTAGTCGCCGTCAAAGCTCAGATCGAGGCCCCCAGTCCCACTCGGCCAGGTGTCGGCCGCATCGCCTTCTTCGCCGACTGCTCTGCCAATGCCACGCCAGAGTTTCAAGGTTCATTCGCCTCCAAGATGAAACCTTTGTCCCATTATCTTTGCTCTACTTCCGCTTTGTCAGCAATAATCGAGGCGCATCATCGTTCCTTGCGAAGAAATGTCTAAAGCAATCTCATTTGAGCCACCACTTGTAAGAGCTGAGGTTATGTTGTGAAGTATGGGGTATGTTGAGGGCGAGGTGGTGATGAGATAGCGACGTCCTTAGAGGAAGCGCTGAGTGCAGCCTACGAGTCCCCGGCAGCGCTGGACTACGCCGCCCTGTGCATCAAGGAGGGCGCATTTGCCTGGACCCTCTTCGTGGACATTGTCCTCCTACAGATGGGCGGCAATCTCTACGACGCTGTCTCCCTCGCTGTCAAGGCTAGCCTCGGCCTTTCCACCCCCTGTCTTCCTTCAGAGACTCAGATTGTAGGCGGCGTTGTGGGACACTCGGCTGCCGAAAGTGAGCGTGCTGTACAACGAGGAGAAGGAGGAGCACGATGTGGAGCTGGCAGATGAGCATCTAGCGTTGGAGAGGCTGGAGCTGGAGGAGCGAGCGCCCATTCTGCTCACTGTCGCCAAAGTCGGCGCCGCCAACATACTGGATCCCACCGACGAGGAAGGCCTGGTCTCGTAAGCTACATTTTTATGACCTCTCAAAGTTACTTTATTTAGGTTTTATTAAAAATTTCTTAAATGTCCGTTTTCATTAGAAAATGAAAAAGATGTTTCCATAAGCAGAATAAATGAAAAATCCTTTTCGACTATTTTTAGGATTTGATTGTTCAAATGGAGTCAAACAACTAATTATTACAATAGTTTCGTTTTTTAGGTTGCTCTACCAGTAAGTATCACCTCTGATCATTACAAAAACTTAAGAAACATCAATATTTCATTCTTATGCCTAAATATTGTGCCAAAAATTTTAGAATTGATTTCGTAAACAGTAAAAACGGAATGCATAAAATGATCAGGCATATTTATACAGCCTGAGAGCAGTTCATTTTCATTTAAAATGTGAGGCGGCTACGCTGCCGCTTCCGGAAGCAGCTACGCTGCTGCTTCTGGAAGGCACTCATCCATTTAGTTCCTGCTGCCAGGCGGAATCAGAAGTAGCAGGGACTCATTCATTTTCATCTAAAAGCGGAAGGGGCTTGTTCATTTTCACACCGGAAGCAGCTGGATCTTATTCATTTTCTATTTAATTGGCAGTGGAGTTTGATATGCCTCTTTATTACTGTTCCTCTTTAAAGGCCTATTACGCGTAGAACCACCCTCGCCGATTAGGTTCATTTTTTAAGCATGGTTAGGTATCCCCAAAGTAAGCTTGCAACCACCATTGGTTTGGCGCAAATCGGCACTAGTGTCAAGAAATATATTGACAAAGTTTGCTATGCTTAAGCATTGAGAGATCTCCAAAAAGCCAGTTTTTGGGCAGGTTTGTTGAGGAAATGTTCACCCGAACACACCCGAACACCAGTGTGGTTCCATTATGATAAAATACATCAAGTAAGGTCCAACTAGTTGGGCAAAAACGTCCGCGTCGATCCGCGTGGCCCGAAAACCGACCAAAAAATGCTCATTTTTTGTGGTTTTTGGAGGTTTTTCCTTAATTTTCATAATTTAAAAGTTTTTTTTCGCAATTGAGACTTCAATTTTTGAAATCTACGCCCCCAAATTGACCCATTCTCATAATAAATACTCCATATTAAGCTGTTAACTGATCTAGACATATTAGAGAAAAAATATTTGAACAAAGTAAGCATTTTTGGTGGGGTAAAAATTATTTAAAACCTTTTTTTATTAATATGGAATATTTGTTATGACTATGGGTCATTTTTTGGCTGTACAATTCAACAAGTATATGGCGCAAAGCGCAATAGGTGACCGCGGAGCGCTTAGTTCTGTGGTTTCTCCACCATTCTCAAAAGTAAGCACAGATTTGGAGTCGTTATATATGACTTGTGAACAAAAAACTCAAGTGTTTTGTTCAATTATCAGCCATTCAGCTGCTACTAATTATTGATGCTATTGTCATGCATGAAAGTTAGTCACTCAAGAGGGCAAGTCTGTGGTTTCTCAACCATTTTCAAAAGTAAGCACAGATTTGGAATCGTTATATACGACTTGTGAACAAAAAAAACTCAAGTGTTCTGTTCAATTATCAGCCGTTCAGCTGCTACTAATTATTGATGCTATTGTCATGCATGAAAGTTAGTCACTCAAGAGGGCAAGTCTGTGGTTTCTCAACCATTTTCAAAAGTAAGCACAGATTTGGAATCGTTATATACGACTTGTGAACAAAAAAACTCAAGTGTTCTGTTCAATTATCAGCCGTTCAGCTGCTACTAATTATTGATGCTATTGTCATGTGTGAAAGTTAGTCACTCAAGAGGGAAAGTCTGTGGTTTCTCAACCATTTTCAAAAGTAAGCACAGATTTGCAATCGTTATATACGACTTGTGAACAAAAAAACTCAAGTGTTCTGTTTACTTATCAGCCGTTCAGCTGCTACTAATTATTGATGCTATTGTCATGCACGAAAGTTAGTCACTCAAGAGGGAAAGTCTGTGGTTTCTCAACCATTTTCAAAAGTAAGCACAGATTTGCAATCGTTATATACGACTTGTGAACAAAAAAACTCAAGTCTTCTGTGCAATTATCATCCGTTCAGCTGCTAATAATTATTGATGCTATTGTCATGCATGAAAGTTCGTCACTCAAGAGGGCAAGTCTGTGGTTTCTCAACCATTTTCAAAAGTAAGCACAGATTTGGAATCGTTATATACAACTTGTGAACAAAAAAACTCAAGTTGTCTGTGCAATTCTCAAGATTACAGGTGCTACAGCGCAAAAACTCTATATTGCAATTTTCAAGCCTTTTTACCCAAAAAAGTAATGTTTCAACTGCTTGGAAACCGGGTCTACCCCTCCAGGAAAAAACAGGAAAATCGAAATTGAATTTTTCTAGAATTTTTTTCTACTTTTCCCTATGCTACAACACAGGAACTTTCGGAATTTTTTTTCTCAAAATTTTTAATAAAAAGTGAAAAAACGGCTTAAGCCGGCAATCTTACTTCACCAACCCCTAACCATGTGCGAAAAATCAGCCAAATCGGTGGAGGTGGTTTGGTACGCATTTGACCTTTAATATCCATTGCATTGAAAAAGGACAACAAATACACATACAACCAGCACAGCATTATTGCTCTAAAATTTGCCTTTTCTAATGGTCATAAAACGGCTCAGGAAAACTCGGTAGTTCATTTTCTGTAAGTCCTTAATTAGTGTACGAATTTGCAGATTCCAACTCTTTGGTTCATTCAATATATGGTTTCAGAAGTAAAATACTCAGAAATTGTGCCATCAAGTTAACGGATTTTGAAATTATGATTGGAAATCATAAACTTTCTGTACATGTTCCAGATTTCTTTCCAAGTTCCTTTTAAACAAAAAAGTCCGTCAAAATTGATTAAGTATTGGACAAGTTGTGGCCAAACAAGTGTAATGGCGGAAAGCGCAACAAGTGTAATGGCGGACAAGTCTGTGGTTTCTTAAGTAAATTCAAAATTAAGCACAGATTTAGAACCAGCAGATATGAAATGTGAACAAAAAAACTTAAGTCTTGTGTGCAACTTTCAACCGTTCAGCTGCTAAGTAGAAAAAATGTCCATTGTCGGGAAAAAAATTTTGACTTGGCATTCATCCATAAATCGGCTGAATCTAGGAATTGGAATCTGAAAATCGGTACACTAATTAAGGACTTACAGAAAATGAACTATCAAGTTTTCCTGAGCCGTATTATGAGCATTAGAAAAAGGCAAAATTTAGAGTAATAATGCTGCAGAATTACATCATGGAAGTGAACATGCAATAGGTACACTCATTTATTGTGGTATTATTTATCAACGATTACATATACAGCCAGTAGAAAACAATCATGCTTGGTTTTAACCATTCGGAAGGGAAAAACCATTCAGAAGGGAGCCTCAAAATTAGAGATAGCTTTATATTGCCTCCAATTTTAGGGTGGAGGCGGCTACGCTTCCACCTCCAATTTGGAGTAAATGAACAACTCCCTTCTACTTACAGGTGGAAGCGGAGTCGCTTCCACCTCCAATTTTGAGTAAATGAACAGAAGTCCCTTCCGCTTCCGCTTTGGAAGCGGTAGCGACTCCACTTCCAATTTGAAAATGAACAGGTCACTTCCACTATTGGAAGCAGCAGGAGCTTGTTCATTTACTCAAAATTGGAAGGAACTAAATGAACAGCTATAGGAGCTGCTTCCGGAAGTGGAGTCGCTTCCGCCTCCAATTTTGAGTAAATGAACTGCTCTCTGATATACAAATGCATAGAAAATTATAAAAGATGGTTCGAGATTCATTTTCCAGTATCCAAACAAATTGAACAATCGAAAATTGAAACAATCAATTCCAGGCGGTCTTCGCTGATTGTGGGCGTGGTGGGTAATGGGGGAGAGAGCGTGCTAGTGCAGCAGGAAGGCTCAGCTTCCCTGGACCCGGACTCCATCACAGAAATGCTCCACACTGCCCTCAAGTGCGGCGCTCAGCTCAACGCCGCCTTCGTGGCCAAGCTGAAAGAAGAGGAGGCCCTCGGTGATGATAGAAACATTATCGGCTTCCTTTCCGACTGATCTTCATTGCGGAATAAACATTCCATCTAAAAACAAACCATCAAATAGCTATCCGGGCAGCTCACCTGAAATTCATCAAAAACTCGAATCAGACAAGTGTTCTAAACTGTTGCTTGAGGAGGGAGGCGAAATGGGTGAGCCAAGCGGTTTGGGCGGCATGGGCGGAGAGGGGGGAAAAGTGAGCAGTGAGCTGGAAAAGAGACTGGGAGCTCTGAGCCAAGCAGAGCGGGACCTGGACACCGCCGTCCACGCCACCCAATCCTACCTGGCCGAGATTGCCAAGGACAAGGTTCACTTGGCCCTTCAACTCCACCTAGAGCTTCACGGAGCTCATTTGAGCCGCCGGGTGCCCGGGCCCTGGACCCACTGCGCCAGCAGTTCACGGAGAACGTGCGCAAGGTCAACAACGCCCTAAGGGAACAGATCAATCTGCTGAGCCAGGTGAGTCTGTGCTGAGAGGGGAGGAGAGTGATGAAATGAGGTGGGCCCCTAGGTGTCGGTGGGAACGTGGCACGAGGGGAGTGTGTACAACGGAGTGGCAGCGCGTCGCTACGCCACCGAAAGAATTGCAGCTGTCGACGCTCAGCTGGCTGAAATTGGACAGTCCATTCCTTCTTTTCCCTGATTTCTTTGCCCGTTTCTGCTTCTTTCACATATGTCATGTCATGTCACTTTTTCAAATATGTCCAAGATCGAATAAAAGTGGTTCAAAGTTTTGAGCAGCGAACTATTGGTTGGCTGAAAGAAGTCAGGTGATATCTGCGCAATGGTCTGAAAGAAGGTGAAGCAGCTTTGGGCAGAACGAAAGCTCTAATCTGACAGCAAACAGAGTCCTCGTCCGGCTTGTGACTTTCTGCCGCCCCTAAGTAGGTCTGTCTAAAGGCACTTTCATGACCTGTTCCTTTCCATTCTCCTTAATTCCTGGCCATTTCAGCGGGGCATCGCGGCTGGAGTCATAAGGTGCGTGAGTGTAAAGCGTGCGGTGGAAAACAGGGCCCTGGAAGACGGAGTGTGGTAGGAAGGCGAGGGGGTAAATATGCGGGGCATTGCTGCTGCTAGAGTGAGTGGAGAGCATGATGGTGTTTGGTAGGGTCACGTGAGTCAGTTTGAGCCCATTCTGTCCTGTGCGCCTTTGCAGCTGTAGGTTGAAGTGAAGGCAGGAGCACAAAGAGCGAAGATGCGTTGGGTGGCCAACTCTCTGAGGGATCGGGTGGACATCATCACGGACCGGGCGGTCTTCTTTGTCGACGGCCTGCGCAGCGGGCAATTCTGGGACCATTTCGAGTTCAGAATAGGCATCCTCTTCATTTCTCTCCTTTTCTATCTCCGCTTTTTCCTCTCCCTCACTGTCCAATGCGCACTGGCGGGCGGCCAGTTTACACTTTGTATATATGTATTTGCGTCTAAAAGCATTAGGAGAAGGGCGGGCAAAAAAAAGAGCTGAGACAGAGAGATAGGGAGGGGTGAGTGGTTGAGGGGGGGGGGGTGAGAAGGGGGGGGGGGGAGTCCCGGGCTTTCCGGGGACTGGACACACTTTTATCACGCGGAGTTGACACAGAGTGGGAGATTGGTGGAGGTGGTGAGGAGGGAAGCTGGTGGAGGTGGTGTGGAGGAGTGAGGGTGGAGGAGCCATGAAGCACTGGCATTTGGCGGCTGAGCCGGAGTGGAATTTAGACGGGACTCTGGAACTGCTCTGGTCTGTGATAACCGCCATGGCCGAGCTCATCGACGACGCAAGGAACGGCATCAATTCACTCTGCCGCGGCCTAGAACCCTGGCAGATCATCGCCTACACCCTCTCCACGCTTGCCCTCATCATCTACGCCAACCACTTCATTCAGTCACCTGAATGCAAGAATCACTTTCAGCTAAAGAGGTCTTGTGACTCAGAGAATGATGATTGCAGCCGTGACGGAGCGATTGAAACGCTGGTTCTTCCGCAATGTTCGCAAGATCCCTTTCGTGAAGGCCAAGATTGCCGCGGAGGTTGCCAAGGCCGCCAAAGACATCGAACTCACCATACACGGCCCTGATAAGGTACAAGCCGCTCTTCTCAGCTAATCTCACTTTTCACAACCCATTTCTTTGCAGGAGCTCATTTTTCACAAGTACCTGCCCGACCACGGCTTTAGCAAAGTAGTCATGTCGTTTACTTCATGCTGGCCTTTCTGGTAAATAAGTGTGAAGATGTTGAGGAGAAGCTGTTGGAGCTGACCGATGAGTACAATGCGATGGGGCGGAAGTTCGAGGAGGGCCAGATCTCGGGCACCGTCTATGGCGGAGATCCTGCGGTCACCGAGCTTCTCACCCAAGTCTTCGGCAAGACCGCCTGGTCCAATCCTCTCCACCCCGACGTCTTCCCCGGCATCCGCAAGATGGAGGCTGAAGTCCCCTCTTTCCCGTCCAGCGCGACTCCCGTTTTCAGCAGGTAGTTTGTGGCCTAAGGTGGTGCGGATGACGCTGAACGTCTACCACGGCGGCCCTACGTCGAGCGGGTGCATGACGTCGGGTGGGACGGAGTCCCTGCTGCTGGTCTGTCTGGCCTATCGCAACAGAGCCTACGAGAAGGGCGTCCACGACCCCGAGATGCTCGTCCCCGTCACCGCCCACGCCGCCTTCGACAAGGCCGCCGCCTACTTCAACATCCGCATCCGCCACGTCCCCGTCAACCCCCAGTCCCAGAAGTGCGAGGTGGACCAGATGAAGGCCATGATCAGCTCCAAGACCTGCATGGTACCTTTTGGCCTACTGACTCACTGACAGATAGAGCAAAGAAAATTGATTGAGCTGGTGGCCTCGGCTCCTGGCTTTCCTCATGGAGTCATGGACCCGATCGAGGAGATCGCAAAGCTGGGCGAGAAGTACGACATCCCGGTGCATGTGGACGCCTGTTTGGGCGGCTTCCTCATCCCGTTCATGGAGCTGGCGGGCTGTCCCCCGCCGCACATGTTCGACTTCCGCGTGCCCGGCGTCTCCTCCATCTCCGCCGACACCCACAAGTACGGCTACGCCACCAAAGGCTCCTCCGTCCTCATGTACCGCGACCTGGAGAACCTACATCGCCAGTTCTTCGCACAACCAAACTGGCCTGGAGGCATTTATGCGTCGCCATCCATTGGCGGTTCTCTCCCTCCAGTTCATCCTCTCTTTTCCTGTCATTTGGTGATTGAAGGCAGTCGGTGTGGTGCAAACATAGCAACATGCTGGGCTGCCCTCATGTACTACGGCAAAGAAGGCTACATCAACGCCACTCGTAAGGTGATCGAGACCACGCAGCGCATTGCGGATGGGTTTCTTCCCTCTGCTAACCTCATTAAGACTTTCTCTCATGCCAGCCAAAACAATTCAGGATCCGAGAAATCGAAGGGCTGGAAATCATTGGGGAGCCAGAGGTCTCCGTTGTTGCCTTCACCAGCAAGCGCGTGAACATTTACAGCGTCTCCGATCTCATGACCAAGCGCGGCTGGAACCTCAACGCCCTGCAGGTCTCAGTCCACCTCTATCTCCCCCGCCCATCCAAATCCCTGTTCCCAGTTCCCATCCGGCATCCACATGGCCGTCACCCCGCACCACAGCCAGGAGGGCCTCGTGGACCGATTCCTCAACGACCTTAGCGATATCGTCGCCGACCTTGTGAGCAACCCGCCCAAGTCCGGCCAAGCAGAAGGCGTGGTTCCATTTCTTTCTTCTTTTCTCGCCCTCTTTTCTGCTTCAATTGGGCCTTGACTGGAGGCTGGGATCTACGGGACGACGACAGCCATCCCAGATCGCTCCCTGGTATCCGACATGGCCTTCATCTTCCTGGACTCCTGCCTCTCCACCACGCCCGCCTACGCCGCCGCCAAACAGGGCAGGAAGCTCTCCATCCTCTACAACGGCGAAGCCCTTCCACCCTTCTTCCAGAAGCCCTAGCTATTTTTACCGCCTTATTGCTTTATGCCAGAACTTTCTCCTCCCATTGGCTGCAGTCTTGCTTTTAGTGTCTTCAGATTTGTTGCTTGTGACTTGCTTGCTGTGATTTTGTTTGTGGGCGCGGCCAAATCATATCAGTTTGAAAGCTAATGCGGAAGTAGAAAATAAATGCGAATCATCTGGACGCAAGCATGAAATTGAACAAAACTCTTCAGATCAAAAGTAGCCTTCTTGTTGTGAGATAGACGAGATGACACCAGACACGGAGTTCGCTCTATGGGGGCAGGGACAATACTGAAAAATCCATCGCTTTTTCACAATTGTGAATATGGCATTGACTATACCTGTGCATCGTATCCATTGGGTCCTTCGGCGCCCGGATGACCTGCTTTGCCGCGTTGACCAGGATTACCCTGAGTTTCTTGATGAGTTGCTGCTGAAAAAGCCTAACACCGAAGGGCTAACCGCAGGCCCGGGTAGTCCCGGGGGTCCCTGTTCCCCGGAATCCCCATCCTCCCCATCCTCCCCATCAGTGCCCGGCTCACCTCAAAACGCCCCCCTCTTCCACCCATTGCCTCAAAGAGAGCGACGGAAGCAAACCAATGTAGCCAATGCCGCCTGCATAGCCCTTGTATCCTGGGACGCCGACCTCCTGGTCCACAGGGTAGCCGGGCTGGCCTTTGACGCCCTCCGGACCAATGGGGCCATCCCCGCCGCGCTCCCCTCGCTGCCCCACATAGCCCGGCCGTCCGCCCTCCCCCGGCTGCCCGTCCTGCCCGCCCGCCCCCCGCATCCCTCGCGGACCTTCAATGCCAGCCATATTACCATCATTGGCTGGCACTGGAGGACGAGAGTGACCTTTGCGCCCCGGGGGTCCAATGATTCCCGGGTGGCCGGTAGGGCAGTAGGCGCAGACGTTCTCCTGCCGCTCCGGCTCCTGGTCCTCCTGATCGTGGCCCGGGGCCCCGTCCGTCCCATCCTCCCCGTCATGGCCTGGAAGTCCTCTCGGCCCCGGTGCTCCCGCCGGTCCGCCGGGACAGTGAACTCCGCCGGGCATCGGATCCCGAGGGACTGAAACAAGACAGGGCGGAGTTGGTTGGAAGGCTGAAATTGGGCCATACTGCAATCGCTGGATCGAAGCAGGCTGCTGAGAGGTTGAATGGGCGGTGGTGGGAGGGGATGGATGGAGGGGGCTGCTCCGGAGGAAGCGGAGAGAACGGAGGAGGCGGAAGGACGGAAGGAGGCGGGAAATGAAGGTGCTGGGGGTGGCGGGGGAGGCTGGAAGGGGTTGAGGGGCGGCTGGTGCGAGGGCCAGTTGACGTCGGGGGCGATGCTGGGTGGCTTGGGGCCGAGGGAGGGGAAGGATTGGCGCAGAGCGGCGCTGGGCGGGGCGACGACGGAGCGGACGAGGACGGGGAAGCCGGTGGGGGCGATGTCGGAGGGGGCGATGGCGGGGAACCCGTTCTCGTCCACCGGGGACTTCCGAACCGACTGGGAGGAGAAGTCTGGCTGCCCGTTGAGCTGGGAGAAGTCGATCTGGCGACGCAGACGCCGAGAGGCGGGGCTGCTGAGGGACTGCAGGGTCTGCCACAGGTCCCCCGTCTCCGTCTACAAGCAGGGCGTATAGGTGGCTAGTAGGAAGGGGGATTGGTGGATGGGGGAATGGACCCTGAAGACTCTGATGTCGTCGTCGATGAGCTGTTTGACAGCCTGACACTCCCAGAGGATAAGCGGGACGAAGGTGAGGCAGGTGAGGAGGGCGAGGAAGCTCAGGCCTGTGGCCAGGAGGGCGGCTGCCATCAGCAATCCCGTCGATCCCTTCTGTTCTCCCAACATGGTGTCTCTTCCGTCTTCGTCTCTTCTCAGGCTGTCCGAAGCCCTTTTATTTGCTCCGCGCGACCCTTTTGATAGCAATCGACCCATAACAGGGAAACGGGGATTTGGGATTTTTGTCGCCTCTTCGCTTTTTGCTGGACGTGGAAGTCTTCTATCGCTCGGATCGCTAGTCCCTCTCTGCCCAAACGGAACCAGGATCTGTTTTCTGCTTGCATTCTATTTACCAGATCTTCTCTAATCGTTAGTTGATGACCTGAGGATAGTTGGATAGTTGGTTTTGCAGTTTTGGAAGAGTTATTGCACAATTCCACACTGTGCCAATTTTGATTTCGTACAGATAAGTGATACTGTCGCAAACTTTTTCATTTCATTCAACTATTCTTCGCATGCATCGGCGACCGGTACGAATATTTTACTGCTGCAATAATTAAATTTTGAAAATAATTTTTTGAAGAACTATCACAACAAACTTGCCTTTTTTAAACAAATTTATTTTTAAGACAATTATTCCATTTCAAAAATTAAGCTAAGGATGATAAAAAGAATCGAATTCAATATAGAAATCACGCATTTGCGATTGGCGCCATTGTAATGCGAAGGCCGGGTATTCCATTGGTCTGGTCGAATTTCGTAGTTGCATTCGTCATCTCCATAGCAACAACAGTGCCAGCCATTCAAAATCGTACCATTTATGTTCTTCAAAAACTTTTCCTCATTTACGCAATAAACACTCGGACCAGCTAACCTCAAACTGTAGAAATTGGCAAACTGCGTTGGCATTGTATTCAGTGCTTGTGAGGTTGAGCAAATCTCTCTCCACTGCCGTCTCATTAAAGATCCATTCGCATACCAGCAGATTCACTCCCTGAAAACACCATGCTCACTAGGAAATTGCGAGCTGAGTGGATAGCAGTGTAACAAGCCAATCGTCGATATGACTGTAGTTGGTGTTGAGACGCAGGGAGTGGCTGCGGTAGAGCTCACTCTCGCAGCCCGACATCCGCGTCTCCTCGCCGATCACCCAGCCTTCCTTGTCCTCCATCTACACCTTACCCTGCCCTTCAGCCCCTTCCTTAGCCATGGAGGGCAGCACAATTTACCCGGTACTGGAGGGTGTAGCAGTATCGGTCTCTACAGGGCCCCTTCTCTAGTACACCATCTGGCAGAACGTCTGCGTTGTGGCAGTCCTGAGAGCCCGCCATAGTTCTCACGCTTCCGTCCACCAAGGCCTCGTTGATGAAATCGATGTTGCAAAAATCCTAAAGCCGCAATCTTTCCCCCAATTCAAGAATGAAATAATAGAATGGACGTGATTGTTGCAGCAGCAGTTGCCGTTCTGAAAGCAGCCGTAGCCATGACGTCGGCCTCCGGCCAAAAGGGCTGGTGTTTTCAACTGGCAGTAGCCCCCTTCGTCGCAGCCATAACTTCCCTCCCCTGTCCTAACTGAACAGAAGGATCCGCTGCACAAGCCCTGCACTGATGAAAGTTTACTTTGGGACAGTTTTTGCCGTTTCAAATTACCATTTTGGAATCTGCGCATCGAATCATTCCGTAAGTAAACTTGAGTAAAGGCAGCAGCAGCCAGAAGGACATGTTTTCATTGAAAAGGAAGGAAGTAGAAGTCCTTAGAAGCAGCAGCGAGACGGAGAATAGAGAGGAGTTAAAGGGGTAGATAGGAAGTCTTTTCCATGCATGCTTGCTGCCCCTCCCTCGCTTCTCCAAAAGCCCTCTTACAACTAGAACTATTTTTCACTAGCAGTAGGGAAATTTCCTTGGCTTTACACACAGGGCAGTCAATTTTTGGGAGAGAAGAGCTTAACTTTTGGCTTACGGATGATACCACATATCCGAATCGGCGTTCAATCAAAGTTTTACATTAGCAATCGCGAAAACAAAGGTTTCCTTGAATCACAAAATAGAGACACAGAATTTACTGCATTTCTGAACATGAACTGGATGAAAAAAATGAACCTCTGCAAGAAGTAAAAAGATGAGAGAGGAACACATCAAACATTTGGCAGGTAGAACCATTTTCAAAAGGCTTGAGCAAAGGTTTCAACGCAAACTTTAGTTTAACTCACAATGCAGAGATTGCTTTTGCGGAAAACAGCGTTTGGGAAAGAAGCTCAGCATGAAAGACAGAGACAACTGAAGCTAAAAAGCAAGAAAGAAGCCAAAGGCAGAAACAGTTTTCTCATAACCATTTTTTCATAGCAGGTAACCTTGTGCACCCACGTGTCCCATCCATTTTCGCGCCGAATATTTTCCCCGAACAATGCTGTGTGGCTAAATTTCGATACTACTGCTTCGCCGTGAAATCTGCAAAAAATTCGGGGCGTAGGAAAGGTGGGAAAGATAAGCTGGAGAAAACGCCAAGAACCATGGAGTTGGGCAATAGTGGGCTTTCCCGAAGGTTGCAGTTTTTGCGGCTCCTGACACTCACTGTACCATACAAAGTGATGAAGGCCAGGCTCTAAGCTTTCTTTATATGCCTAGCAGCAAATGATTTAGTTCTCCGGAACATTTCCCTCTTTTGCAGCCTTGTTTTGTTCGATACTTCTTTGGGGGCATATATGTGCCCGGGACCAGCCCCCCAGACCACAGCTCTCCAATCTGAAATTTTGTTCAAATTGACATGGGCAGAAAAAGCGGGGCCAGCAATGCTGGAAGGGGGGCGGGGGGATTAGGCATGGACATGGCCTTGCAAGCAAGGCCAACAGCGAAAGGGTCCTCTTGATCGGGACGCGCAGTCCGTCTCTCCAGGCCTGACCTGTGGCTAGCCAGATTGGCGGAGCAAGCTCCATCACCTGCCCGTTGCCAAAAAAAGAAAAGGTTACCAACCAAGGTTTGGTTAGGCGAGTTGTGGCTGGTGATGCAGAAGGTGTCCTTGTCATCCAAGCTGCAGTAGTCGCACATCCAGGCCATCATCTTCTCATCCACCAATCGCTCCAGCCCTCCAGACCACAGCTCTCCAATCTGAAATTTTGTTCAAATTGACATGGGCAGAAAAAGCGGGGCCAGCAATGCTGGAAGGGGGGGGGGGATTAGGCATGGACATGGCCTTGCAAGCAAGGCCAACAGCGAAAGGGTCCTCTTGATCGGGACGCGCAGTCCGTCTCTCCAGGCCTGACCTGTGGCTAGCCAGATTGGCGGAGCAAGCTCCATCACCTGCCCGTTGCCAAAAAAAGAAAAGGTTACCAACCAAGGTTTGGTTAGGCGAGTTGTGGCTGGTGATGCAGAAGGTGTCCTTGTCATCCAAGCTGCAGTAGTCGCACATCCAGGCCATCATCTTCTCATCCACCAATCGCTCCAGCCCTCCAGACCACAGCTCTCCAATCTGAAATTTTGTTCAAATTGACATGGGCAGAAAAAGCGGGGCCAGCAATGCTGGAAGGGGGGGGGGATTAGGCATGGACATGGCCTTGCAAGCAAGGCCAACAGCGAAAGGGTCCTCTTGATCGGGACGCGCAGTCCGTCTCTCCAGGCCTGACCTGTGGCTAGCCAGATTGGCGGAGCAAGCTCCATCACCTGCCCGTTGCCAAAAAAAGAAAAGGTTACCAACCAAGGTTTGGTTAGGCGAGTTGTGGCTGGTGATGCAGAAGGTGTCCTTGTCATCCAAGCTGCAGTAGTCGCACATCCAGGCCATCATCTTCTCATCCACCAATCGCTCCAGCCCTCCAGACCACAGCTCTCCAATCTGAAATTTTGTTCAAATTGACATGGGCAGAAAAAGCGGGGCCAGCAATGCTGGAAGGGGGGGGGGGGATTAGGCATGGACATGGCCTTGCAAGCAAGGCCAACAGCGAAAGGGTCCTCTTGATCGGGACGCGCAGTCCGTCTCTCCAGGCCTGACCTGTGGCTAGCCAGATTGGCGGAGCAAGCTCCATCACCTGCCCGTTGCCAAAAAAAGAAAAGGTTACCAACCAAGGTTTGGTTAGGCGAGTTGTGGCTGGTGATGCAGAAGGTGTCCTTGTCATCCAAGCTGCAGTAGTCGCACATCCAGGCCATCATCTTCTCATCCACCAATCGCTCCAGCCCTCCAGACCACAGCTCTCCAATCTGAAATTTTGTTCAAATTGACATGGGCAGAAAAAGCGGGGCCAGCAATGCTGGAAGGGGGGGGGGATTAGGCATGGACATGGCCTTGCAAGCAAGGCCAACAGCGAAAGGGTCCTCTTGATCGGGACGCGCAGTCCGTCTCTCCAGGCCTGACCTGTGGCTAGCCAGATTGGCGGAGCAAGCTCCATCACCTGCCCGTTGCCAAAAAAAGAAAAGGTTACCAACCAAGGTTTGGTTAGGCGAGTTGTGGCTGGTGATGCAGAAGGTGTCCTTGTCATCCAAGCTGCAGTAGTCGCACATCCAGGCCATCATCTTCTCATCCACCAATCGCTCCAGCCCTCCAGACCACAGCTCTCCAATCTGAAATTTTGTTCAAATTGACATGGGCAGAAAAAGCGGGGCCAGCAATGCTGGAAGGGGGGGGGGATTAGGCATGGACATGGCCTTGCAAGCAAGGCCAACAGCGAAAGGGTCCTCTTGATCGGGACGCGCAGTCCGTCTCTCCAGGCCTGACCTGTGGCTAGCCAGATTGGCGGAGCAAGCTCCATCACCTGCCCGTTGCCAAAAAAAGAAAAGGTTACCAACCAAGGTTTGGTTAGGCGAGTTGTGGCTGGTGATGCAGAAGGTGTCCTTGTCATCCAAGCTGCAGTAGTCGCACATCCAGGCCATCATCTTCTCATCCACCAATCGCTCCAGCCCTCCAGACCACAGCTCTCCAATCTGAAATTTTGTTCAAATTGACATGGGCAGAAAAAGCGGGGCCAGCAATGCTGGAAGGGGGGGGGGGATTAGGCATGGACATGGCCTTGCAAGCAAGGCCAACAGCGAAAGGGTCCTCTTGATCGGGACGCGCAGTCCGTCTCTCCAGGCCTGACCTGTGGCTAGCCAGATTGGCGGAGCAAGCTCCATCACCTGCCCGTTGCCAAAAAAAGAAAAGGTTACCAACCAAGGTTTGGTTAGGCGAGTTGTGGCTGGTGATGCAGAAGGTGTCCTTGTCATCCAAGCTGCAGTAGTCGCACATCCAGGCCATCATCTTCTCATCCACCAATCGCTCCAGCCCTCCAGACCACAGCTCTCCAATCTGAAATTTTGTTCAAATTGACATGGGCAGAAAAAGCGGGGCCAGCAATGCTGGAAGGGGGGGGGGATTAGGCATGGACATGGCCTTGCAAGCAAGGCCAACAGCGAAAGGGTCCTCTTGATCGGGACGCGCAGTCCGTCTCTCCAGGCCTGACCTGTGGCTAGCCAGATTGGCGGAGCAAGCTCCATCACCTGCCCGTTGCCAAAAAAAGAAAAGGTTACCAACCAAGGTTTGGTTAGGCGAGTTGTGGCTGGTGATGCAGAAGGTGTCCTTGTCATCCAAGCTGCAGTAGTCGCACATCCAGGCCATCATCTTCTCATCCACCAATCGCTCCAGCCCTCCAGACCACAGCTCTCCAATCTGAAATTTTGTTCAAATTGACATGGGCAGAAAAAGCGGGGCCAGCAATGCTGGAAGGGGGGGGGATTAGGCATGGACATGGCCTTGCAAGCAAGGCCAACAGCGAAAGGGTCCTCTTGATCGGGACGCGCAGTCCGTCTCTCCAGGCCTGACCTGTGGCTAGCCAGATTGGCGGAGCAAGCTCCATCACCTGCCCGTTGCCAAAAAAAGAAAAGGTTACCAACCAAGGTTTGGTTAGGCGAGTTGTGGCTGGTGATGCAGAAGGTGTCCTTGTCATCCAAGCTGCAGTAGTCGCACATCCAGGCCATCATCTTCTCATCCACCAATCGCTCCAGCCCTCCAGACCACAGCTCTCCAATCTGAAATTTTGTTCAAATTGACATGGGCAGAAAAAGCGGGGCCAGCAATGCTGGAAGGGGGGGGGGATTAGGCATGGACATGGCCTTGCAAGCAAGGCCAACAGCGAAAGGGTCCTCTTGATCGGGACGCGCAGTCCGTCTCTCCAGGCCTGACCTGTGGCTAGCCAGATTGGCGGAGCAAGCTCCATCACCTGCCCGTTGCCAAAAAAAGAAAAGGTTACCAACCAAGGTTTGGTTAGGCGAGTTGTGGCTGGTGATGCAGAAGGTGTCCTTGTCATCCAAGCTGCAGTAGTCGCACATCCAGGCCATCATCTTCTCATCCACCAATCGCTCCAGCCCTCCAGACCACAGCTCTCCAATCTGAAATTTTGTTCAAATTGACATGGGCAGAAAAAGCGGGGCCAGCAATGCTGGAAGGGGGGGGGGATTAGGCATGGACATGGCCTTGCAAGCAAGGCCAACAGCGAAAGGGTCCTCTTGATCGGGACGCGCAGTCCGTCTCTCCAGGCCTGACCTGTGGCTAGCCAGATTGGCGGAGCAAGCTCCATCACCTGCCCGTTGCCAAAAAAAGAAAAGGTTACCAACCAAGGTTTGGTTAGGCGAGTTGTGGCTGGTGATGCAGAAGGTGTCCTTGTCATCCAAGCTGCAGTAGTCGCACATCCAGGCCATCATCTTCTCATCCACCAATCGCTCCAGCCCTCCAGACCACAGCTCTCCAATCTGAAATTTTGTTCAAATTGACATGGGCAGAAAAAGCGGGGCCAGCAATGCTGGAAGGGGGGGGGATTAGGCATGGACATGGCCTTGCAAGCAAGGCCAACAGCGAAAGGGTCCTCTTGATCGGGACGCGCAGTCCGTCTCTCCAGGCCTGACCTGTGGCTAGCCAGATTGGCGGAGCAAGCTCCATCACCTGCCCGTTGCCAAAAAAAGAAAAGGTTACCAACCAAGGTTTGGTTAGGCGAGTTGTGGCTGGTGATGCAGAAGGTGTCCTTGTCATCCAAGCTGCAGTAGTCGCACATCCAGGCCATCATCTTCTCATCCACCAATCGCTCCAGCCCTCCAGACCACAGCTCTCCAATCTGAAATTTTGTTCAAATTGACATGGGCAGAAAAAGCGGGGCCAGCAATGCTGGAAGGGGGGGGGGGATTAGGCATGGACATGGCCTTGCAAGCAAGGCCAACAGCGAAAGGGTCCTCTTGATCGGGACGCGCAGTCCGTCTCTCCAGGCCTGACCTGTGGCTAGCCAGATTGGCGGAGCAAGCTCCATCACCTGCCCGTTGCCAAAAAAAGAAAAGGTTACCAACCAAGGTTTGGTTAGGCGAGTTGTGGCTGGTGATGCAGAAGGTGTCCTTGTCATCCAAGCTGCAGTAGTCGCACATCCAGGCCATCATCTTCTCATCCACCAATCGCTCCAGCCCTCCAGACCACAGCTCTCCAATCTGAAATTTTGTTCAAATTGACATGGGCAGAAAAAGCGGGGCCAGCAATGCTGGAAGGGGGGGGGGATTAGGCATGGACATGGCCTTGCAAGCAAGGCCAACAGCGAAAGGGTCCTCTTGATCGGGACGCGCAGTCCGTCTCTCCAGGCCTGACCTGTGGCTAGCCAGATTGGCGGAGCAAGCTCCATCACCTGCCCGTTGCCAAAAAAAGAAAAGGTTACCAACCAAGGTTTGGTTAGGCGAGTTGTGGCTGGTGATGCAGAAGGTGTCCTTGTCATCCAAGCTGCAGTAGTCGCACATCCAGGCCATCATCTTCTCATCCACCAATCGCTCCAGCCCTCCAGACCACAGCTCTCCAATCTGAAATTTTGTTCAAATTGACATGGGCAGAAAAAGCGGGGCCAGCAATGCTGGAAGGGGGGGGGGATTAGGCATGGACATGGCCTTGCAAGCAAGGCCAACAGCGAAAGGGTCCTCTTGATCGGGACGCGCAGTCCGTCTCTCCAGGCCTGACCTGTGGCTAGCCAGATTGGCGGAGCAAGCTCCATCACCTGCCCGTTGCCAAAAAAAGAAAAGGTTACCAACCAAGGTTTGGTTAGGCGAGTTGTGGCTGGTGATGCAGAAGGTGTCCTTGTCATCCAAGCTGCAGTAGTCGCACATCCAGGCCATCATCTTCTCATCCACCAATCGCTCCAGCCCTCCAGACCACAGCTCTCCAATCTGAAATTTTGTTCAAATTGACATGGGCAGAAAAAGCGGGGCCAGCAATGCTGGAAGGGGGGGGGGATTAGGCATGGACATGGCCTTGCAAGCAAGGCCAACAGCGAAAGGGTCCTCTTGATCGGGACGCGCAGTCCGTCTCTCCAGGCCTGACCTGTGGCTAGCCAGATTGGCGGAGCAAGCTCCATCACCTGCCCGTTGCCAAAAAAAGAAAAGGTTACCAACCAAGGTTTGGTTAGGCGAGTTGTGGCTGGTGATGCAGAAGGTGTCCTTGTCATCCAAGCTGCAGTAGTCGCACATCCAGGCCATCATCTTCTCATCCACCAATCGCTCCAGCCCTCCAGACCACAGCTCTCCAATCTGAAATTTTGTTCAAATTGACATGGGCAGAAAAAGCGGGGCCAGCAATGCTGGAAGGGGGGGGGGATTAGGCATGGACATGGCCTTGCAAGCAAGGCCAACAGCGAAAGGGTCCTCTTGATCGGGACGCGCAGTCCGTCTCTCCAGGCCTGACCTGTGGCTAGCCAGATTGGCGGAGCAAGCTCCATCACCTGCCCGTTGCCAAAAAAAGAAAAGGTTACCAACCAAGGTTTGGTTAGGCGAGTTGTGGCTGGTGATGCAGAAGGTGTCCTTGTCATCCAAGCTGCAGTAGTCGCACATCCAGGCCATCATCTTCTCATCCACCAATCGCTCCAGCCCTCCAGACCACAGCTCTCCAATCTGAAATTTTGTTCAAATTGACATGGGCAGAAAAAGCGGGGCCAGCAATGCTGGAAGGGGGGGGGGATTAGGCATGGACATGGCCTTGCAAGCAAGGCCAACAGCGAAAGGGTCCTCTTGATCGGGACGCGCAGTCCGTCTCTCCAGGCCTGACCTGTGGCTAGCCAGATTGGCGGAGCAAGCTCCATCACCTGCCCGTTGCCAAAAAAAGAAAAGGTTACCAACCAAGGTTTGGTTAGGCGAGTTGTGGCTGGTGATGCAGAAGGTGTCCTTGTCATCCAAGCTGCAGTAGTCGCACATCCAGGCCATCATCTTCTCATCCACCAATCGCTCCAGCCCTCCAGACCACAGCTCTCCAATCTGAAATTTTGTTCAAATTGACATGGGCAGAAAAAGCGGGGCCAGCAATGCTGGAAGGGGGGGGGGGATTAGGCATGGACATGGCCTTGCAAGCAAGGCCAACAGCGAAAGGGTCCTCTTGATCGGGACGCGCAGTCCGTCTCTCCAGGCCTGACCTGTGGCTAGCCAGATTGGCGGAGCAAGCTCCATCACCTGCCCGTTGCCAAAAAAAGAAAAGGTTACCAACCAAGGTTTGGTTAGGCGAGTTGTGGCTGGTGATGCAGAAGGTGTCCTTGTCATCCAAGCTGCAGTAGTCGCACATCCAGGCCATCATCTTCTCATCCACCAATCGCTCCAGCCCTCCAGACCACAGCTCTCCAATCTGAAATTTTGTTCAAATTGACATGGGCAGAAAAAGCGGGGCCAGCAATGCTGGAAGGGGGGGGGGATTAGGCATGGACATGGCCTTGCAAGCAAGGCCAACAGCGAAAGGGTCCTCTTGATCGGGACGCGCAGTCCGTCTCTCCAGGCCTGACCTGTGGCTAGCCAGATTGGCGGAGCAAGCTCCATCACCTGCCCGTTGCCAAAAAAAGAAAAGGTTACCAACCAAGGTTTGGTTAGGCGAGTTGTGGCTGGTGATGCAGAAGGTGTCCTTGTCATCCAAGCTGCAGTAGTCGCACATCCAGGCCATCATCTTCTCATCCACCAATCGCTCCAGCCCTCCAGACCACAGCTCTCCAATCTGAAATTTTGTTCAAATTGACATGGGCAGAAAAAGCGGGGCCAGCAATGCTGGAAGGGGGGGGGATTAGGCATGGACATGGCCTTGCAAGCAAGGCCAACAGCGAAAGGGTCCTCTTGATCGGGACGCGCAGTCCGTCTCTCCAGGCCTGACCTGTGGCTAGCCAGATTGGCGGAGCAAGCTCCATCACCTGCCCGTTGCCAAAAAAAGAAAAGGTTACCAACCAAGGTTTGGTTAGGCGAGTTGTGGCTGGTGATGCAGAAGGTGTCCTTGTCATCCAAGCTGCAGTAGTCGCACATCCAGGCCATCATCTTCTCATCCACCAATCGCTCCAGCCCTCCAGACCACAGCTCTCCAATCTGAAATTTTGTTCAAATTGACATGGGCAGAAAAAGCGGGGCCAGCAATGCTGGAAGGGGGGGGGGATTAGGCATGGACATGGCCTTGCAAGCAAGGCCAACAGCGAAAGGGTCCTCTTGATCGGGACGCGCAGTCCGTCTCTCCAGGCCTGACCTGTGGCTAGCCAGATTGGCGGAGCAAGCTCCATCACCTGCCCGTTGCCAAAAAAAGAAAAGGTTACCAACCAAGGTTTGGTTAGGCGAGTTGTGGCTGGTGATGCAGAAGGTGTCCTTGTCGTCCAAGTTGCAGTAGTCGCACATCCAGGCCATCATCTTCTCATCCACCAATCGCTGGAGTTTACAGCTCTCCAACTCCAATCTGCGTTTAGTATGATTGTAGGTTTCTGTGTGCAGTTGATTGTCATCTAGAGCTTGCATACACTTGAGATTGTTATCCATGCACTCATTTACAGCAGGTTCACCGCAGCAAGAGTGTAAACAATGTTGCAATTTGAAGGAAACATGGCTGACGTTTTGTCATTCGAAATATATTAAAAATTTTAAAAATTTTAAAAATTACTAATTGATCTATGCACTGCATATATTGAGTTTAGCTTTTTAGAAATGGAATCCTTAAGCTGCAGGCAAAAATTAGTTTTTATGCAGGCCACGTACATATCTGTACCATCCAGCTTTTTCTTATAAATTTTTTATTTTTTTTTTTTTTGCGTTTCGCTAAAAAATTTTTTTTTTTTTTTAATTAAACTCTTTCATTTTTTTTTTTAAAAAAATAAAAAAAAAAAATTAATTTTTTTTCTTCATTACTAAAAAAAAAAATTTACTCTTCTACCACACCCACTTTTTTTTTTTTTATTTTTTTTTTCTTTTTCTACTTTTTTTTTTAAAAGAAAAAAAAAAAAAAAAAAAATTTTTTTTTTTTTTTTATTTTAATTATCAAAATAAATTTTTTTCTTTCTAAAATAATTTTTAAAAACTAACACCAGTCCAATTGGCGAAAGTCGCTATTTATTGCTTCATTTTCAGGCGATTTTCACACTATTTTTTTCTCAAATTTCAAAAAACTAAAGTCCACCATGGCCAAGATCGAGACCCAGCAGTTCGTCCAGGTTTTGGAGGAGAGCCTGGACGAGCCCCAGCCATCCAGCCCCGTCCAAATCCCCGTACCAGGGTCCCATCATGAGCAGGCCGAGTCCAGCGTCTCTGAGGCCCGGTTAGGGGCCGAGGGCTTCTACGAGCTGCTGAAGAAGCCCCAGTTGCTAGTGAGTGTTGCCACGGAGCCTGGATGTAGAGGACATATGGACTCGACTGGTTCCTCGCCCCGCCTCTTTAAGAAGCCGCTGCTGGGCTCCGACTCCACCTTTCCCCCGCCTTTCCCGCCCACGCGGACCTGGACATGTCTGCGCTGACGCTGAAGGAGCGGGCGGCCGTGGAGAGTGCTATGCGGCGAGGTGGACCTACCCGTCATCTTTGCCGCTAGACAGGAGGAGCTTCATGCTACTCCCAGCAGCACCGCTCTTCTCCCCTCCTCTCCTCCTCGCCCTGCTGCGGCTCTTCCCCAGCCTCTTGCAGACCAGCAGCCAGTCCTAGCAGAGTAGCCAGCCCACCAGCCCAGCACTGCCAGCAGGGGAAGGAAGGGTGGGAAGGGAATGTCGGACTCCGACGCCACGGAGGGCCCGGACGGGGAGGAGAGCTGACAGATGGGCCCGACGAGGCCTCCTCTGTGGCCACGGAGTCCGGCGCCGACGAGCCCCCAGCCGCCGGTGGGAAACTGGACGTGGAACAACAGCTCACCACGGAAGACTTCCTCGACGACTCCGCGGAGGCCGACTCCGAAGTCGCCGGCGCCAAGGCCGGCAGCCTTGTCAAGAGCGGCAAAGGCCTCTTCGGCAAGAAGGAGAAGCCCGAGCCAGTCCCCAAGCAAACTGCCGCCCCCAGCCCCAACCACCGGCCGGGGAAGAAGAGTGGTGGGTTTGGCTTCGGAGGTTTTGGCCTGGGCAATCTTATCAGCATGGTGGAGAAGCAGGCAAACAGTTTCCTGGACAAGGCTGGCAGAGTTGCAAACATATGCCAAAAATGGGTGTGTATATGCAATATTTTGATGTAGCAGAGAGGGCCCATAATGTAAGACAGAGTTGGAAAGGGGACAATTTGGAGTAGAACAGCATTGGAATTTTGGAAAAAGGTTGAGAATTGACAGTTAGCTATGAAAACTTTGAGATTCTTTTCCCCAACTTTGAGAGGCCGTAGCACCGTGAATAAAGCAGATAGGAGGGTTTTCTGACCTGTTTTGGAATGTTGGTAGAGGGTGCTTCTTTTTTAAAAAGTGGGTTTTTGGGTGATTTTCATTGAGTAATGATCCTACTAAATTTAATTCTTCTATAAACAATTGAGCCAACAGCCATTTTGAACGCTCTCGTTATAATTTAATCCCTTTTTCAGATCCAATCATAAAAAGCCATCTTAAAATTTAGACTGTGGTTACTTTTAGTCATTTTTGATCGACCAATCAAGAGAAACGAAAATTTGATTTTTATGAACTTTTATTCTTTACCAATGCTACGACTCAGAAAATTTGATAAATTTATCTCAAGCATTTCTTTTAAAAAGTAAAAAAAATTGAGTAGGTTTTCAAGCCTATTTTGTTGTCCATTAAGGAAATTAATTTATTGAAATCCGAGTGGCTGCATTTTTGCTGTCTATATCTTTACTTGCTTCATGATTCTGCCTTCTGGCCATGGAGAGGAATGCGAGGCCAGGGGCGTGTGATTTGCGCATTAGAGACAGGCCACCAGGGAATGCACAATGCAACTAGATGCAACCAGCCAGGGTGCGTGGAGCGCTCTTTACTACACTATGAAGTGATCATTCTGTGGCTGGAGAAACTGACATGAGTAAAGCCAAAGCGAGACATGGTCAGCCTAATAGGTTGCGATTTATGTTTTGAATCCCGTCTTTGAACCTCCTGCACTGGAGTGCGCAGTCTGGCAATAGCCTCAGAGCCTCCTTACAGAACCTACCCGCTGCACACACAGACATGCAGTATTTCATTTCCTCCCATCTCGTGCTGCCTGCCTCTTCAATTGTTTCTACCACAGGCTCAAATTAGCATGGCGAGCCCTCTGCGGAACGGCGGTCGAACCTATACGAAAGAGAAGGGGCCCAGCTCGTTCGAGTTGCTCGCCAAAGTGAATCAGCTGCTGAACAGCAACTACGAAAGCTTGGACGAGCTCATCGACGGCGTCGTATTCCTCAAGCTCTTCTGCCTTGCCTACTCTGGTCACTTCTTTTTCTTCTCTTCCTCCTTTCATTCTATCCGTCCTCTCTTTTCTTTCGCCTCATAATCTGGTATTGGAAGTTATTGAATTTTTGAAGAAGGCGTCGATCTGCTCACGGTCCCTGCCCGATGCGCCTGGGTAGAGTTGGACAAGAAGCTGGCTGACTCTGGGAAGTCACTCGTTAGCGCTCCTGCTTTCATTTTTTCTTCCTTTTCAACACGCCAGTTTTCTTAAGAAAGTCCAATTGTCTTTTCTCCTTCCCGTAGCTTGCCTACACTAAGCTTCACACCACATCATTTAAAAGTTAGCCCCAATGAGGTACTAAGAGGCATTTTAGGAGTGCGAGTCATACAAAGTGGGCGAAGGAGGAATGACCAGTTTCGTAACCACAACTCAATAATACCAAAAAAATGACAAAATTTTGACCTCTCTTCATATTTTGTGCTGTTGTGAGCCCATTGGGAATATTTTTGCCCAAATTTGGTCAAGTTACCTAAAAATGTATAAAAATTCTGAATCTGTAATAAAAAATGGAGGTAAAAAATTCAGTTCCGATCATTTCTAACTGCACTCAAAAAAGCGCTCTTCAATAGGTATGGGGGTAATGCGGCATGCACCTGGAAGGAGGAGTAAATTTTATCAGCCCAAGTGTGCATCTATAACTGGCCCACCTGCCTTCAGGTTGTGGACGATGCTGCGAAGCTGGGAGAGCCGGGCGCAGTTTGCCGTTTCGGCTTGGACCTGGTGAAGGTGGTGAGCCAGCGCATGCCCGTCGCCGCCCAGCCACAGCCCCGCAAGCTCACCGAAGTCTCCACGCCATCGCGCCCACGTCTCGCCTCAGCCTCGGCAAAGCCGCCAGCATCCACCCCTCGCAACCAGCTCAAGCCCTCCAACGCCATCAACGCCAAGCCCGCCAAGTCACCATCCAAGCCGGCCAACTACGCTGCCATGACTGCTTCCGCCGCAGCTCGCGCAGCTCGACGCCCAGTTCAGGCTCCACCGTCCTCCACTCGCCTCACCAAGGAGGTTACCCTGCCCCTACCTCTACACTCAACAGCAACCAATCCTTCTTCTTTCCTAGGCTGTCCTCAAGAAACTGGACCGCATACGGCAGTACTGCCTCGACAACAGCACCGACTTCAACCGCGCCGCCATTCTCAGCATCATTGACGATTGAAATTGGCTCTTTTTATTTGTTGCAGAACTAGGGTTTCATCATGCTGGACAAAAATAAACGGTTTCAAACTTATGACTCCAAACCAGCATGCAAACTTTAAACATCCATGATCCAAATAGTTCTCAGACATTCGAATAGAAAGCAAGGCGAACCTTGGGGGTGATTTATTCATGCCTCCTTTTCGATCAACTATAAATCTAAATCTACCTTTTCCAGTAATGCTATAATTTAACCCATCATACCCTGTACTCAGCTCAAAACACGTTTCCAAAAGGTTCTTGACCTTTATGGAAACCTTAAAACGGTTTGGCACCGAAGTTTAGCAAATCAAATCGAAAATATTCTGGCTAATTTTCATCAAGAAATAATTGGTAGATATTGAATTATATTTGATTGAAAAAGGGGTATGAATAAATCACCCCCACGGTAAACTTGGTAATCCCATAGGTGATCAGTACTTCAGATCTCATAGTTTGGTTGCACGGACGGGAGCAAGGATCAGAGGATGTAAGCGCGGGGTCTTTGGTGGAAGATGTAGCCAGTTGAAGCATTGACAGGCTGGTGGATCTGCTGTGCGACGCCACGGGAGCACGGCCCATCGCCAACAAACTGAACAACAAAATAAAAGCCACTGTCGTGAGCGCACTGTTGAAGGTATCCGTAAAAGCCGCAGGAAGTAAAGGAGTGGAGCAGAGGTTGTTTGACAGGCGGGCGGCTTGCGGGCACGCAATGCGGATGTGCAGCAGAGGACCGCTGGCCCAGTGGTGGACCTGAGGTGCGGCGTAGAGCTTGCCGATCACGCCGACGTCCTCTCCTTTCTTGCTCGCCTCCGCTACCAGGCTAGCCAGCCCTTTCTCATTCAGCAGAGGAAAAGTTTTGCATAATCTGAGTTTATGCACTGTTCCTTCCCTGATGCATGCTGGGATGCAGAGCTCGCTGCTGCTGGGAATCGGGGTGGAGTGGCACCAGGCTGGGGCCAACGGGGTAGCGCTTCCTCCACCACCTTCACTTGCCGCGCCTACAGCTCAGCCCATCGTCCTGCCGAAACCTCTTCGTCAACCCTACCTCTCCTCTACACCTTTTTCTACTCCTCTTTTTTCCAACCTCACCTTCTTTTCAGCGCTCCAGCAGATGGAATCGGCCGAAGAGCCTTGGCCTTTGCCAGTCGACTGGCCTCTTCTGCCCAGTAAGCTTCTTTTTTAGCCCTCCCACCAGAGAAGCTTGGTAGGCTCCATATGGGGATACGGTGTTTTTGTAACTCCTCCGTTGAGCAGTATTGTTTTTCTATTAAGATAGCTTTTGTGAGAGGTTGAAAAGTGGGACGGACAAAAATTTTTACCCCCTTTCTTATATTTTAAATGAAAAGTAGACATGTTTTTAAGACGTTTGGTAGAGTATGAGTGGTCAAAACTCAAAATTCAATTTTTAGCGAATTTTTGAAGTATAAAAACGGCCGATTATTTAATCATCTATAACTCTCGATCTGCTCAACGGTGCTTAATGATTTGATCACTAATCGAACCGTCTCGTTAAGAAGAATATTTTGGACTATCAGAGATATTTGAGGTTGAAAATTTGTATTCTCATATTGGCCCTATGCTATAGCATAGGCAAAAAATGAGCCAAAAAATTTTCTCTCTAAATGCCAATTTTGGCTCAATAAATTTCTTCTGTCCCGTATCCATCTAGCTGTATGATTTTTGGCTTCAGATTTAATGTTTGAGCAGGAAAAATATCTGGTACCATTGGCAGGCCAAATGTGGGCCTCTTTTCTCCAAAATTTGGAATTGCCTCGAGTAAAAAGTCAAGGAAATACAATTTCTACTAGTGGAATCTGCTGCTTGGTCAGTTGCATTTTGTTTTTGGCGCGCAGTTCAGTGTCTCTTTCCATGCACGCCCAAAAACAAAATGCAGATGACGCAGCAGATTCCACTAGTAGAAATTGTATTTCCTTGACTTTTTACTCGAGGCAATTCCAAATTTTGGAGAAAAGAGGCCCACATTTGGCCTGCCAATGGTACCAGATATTTCTCTCACTTTTAATATAGTATAAAATGTAAAAATACAAATTTGATATTGTTGGCTATATATTTAGTTAAGATTTTATTAGATAAATCAAAAAGTGAATAAAAAAAACTAATTTGAAAAATATAACGAAAAGGAAAAATTCGAAAATGAAAAATATTAATCAAATTCATTGGAAAATTAACATATTTTTGAGAATTTTTCTTGTCTTAAACTCAGGGCAATCGATTTTTGGGAACAAGGAGTATTATTTTTGGTCTGCCGATGGTACCACATATTTCTTCCACTTTTAAGATAAAAAAAGAATAAAATAAAAGGATCAAAGAAGGTTTGAACCTGGTCATCTCTTAATCGAGTCAAATATACAAGCCACTTGACCACACAGCTACACAACTTCCTTTGTAGACTTAGACCATATTAATTGCACAGAATTACCATTGAACCTTGCCAATTGATGCCTTAAGTACAGGCCGATTGAATACCTACTATCGTCCATTGAATAGATGCGGAGAAGAAGAAGGAGAAGAAGAAGAAGAAGGAGTTCGGACAAATGGTTTTGAGTGATTTTCTAATGATTGCTGCAAGTTTTGGGCGATTTCTCGCGAGTTTTGGACAATTCGATGATGCTCTTTCCAATGCAAAAAGAATCAGAACGATTGGATTCTTCTGTGAAAAGCAGGAGCCTTATCAATTTTAAGATCTAGCAATAACCCCGAAAACGTACACCTGGGTCGAAAAGAGGGGCTGGGCGCTGACGGTTCGCTTTGCTCCCTCGCGCCAGCCCAATTTGACATTGCTTTTGGCCTATGCTATAACATACGCATATTGAAGCATACGATAAATTGCAGTCAAAAATTACATACTCAAACATTAAAACTGAAGCCAAAAACCCTGCAGCTAGATGGAAACGGGTCAGAAGAAATTTATTGAGCCAAAAAATGGGCATTTAGAGAGAAAATTTTTTGGCTCATTTTTTGCCTATGCATAGGGCCAATATGAGAATACAAATTTTCAACCTCAAATATCCCTGATAGTCCAAGGCTTTCAAAGTAATAGATTGGTGCACATAGGTAAAATTACCTGAGAGTTCAGAAAAAATAGGTCTCATCTGGCGCAAATGACATTTTTACTTCGAAATTATAAATTTTTTGAAATTTTGAAAACTGAAAAATGTTTTTTTATAAATAACTTGCAGAAATGATTGTACAAAGATGAACAAAAAACCAAAATATTCTTCTCAACGAGACGGTTGGATTGGTGGTCAAATCATCAAAATCCGTTGAGCAGATCGAGAGTTATAGATGATTAAATAATCGGCCGTTTTTTATGCTTCAAAAATTCGCCAAAAATTGAATTTTGAGTTTTGACCACTCATACTCTATCAAAAGTCTTAAAACATGTATACTTTTCATAAAAAAATATAAATAAGGGGGGGCAACAATTTTTGTCCGTCCCCCTTTTTCAGACATTTGTCCTTCTCAGAAAAGCTCTATTAAACCTTGATGAGCAAATACGCTAAAAGCTCTATTGAGGATAGTTTTAGCTGGATAGCCGTAAAAAACCCGAAGCTTGGCGCAAAATCAAATCAACTCCTACACAACCGTACCAAGAATTGCTTAAATAATTTTTCTTTTATTTAGTCAAATTAATACGATCATGGGCCCATTAAATTTGCAAAAGGGCTTTTGTGGCTTTAAGCAATTTATATTTAGTATTCAAATATCTCAAGGTTTAAAAACTTGGAACACCGATAAATGCATTGTTCCAAAAAAAATAAGTTATTTTGGCGTTCGATTAGTCAAGCAGAAAGCAGCGGCCAAATTTTGAACAATTTAGAAACTCTGATAAGGTTTTGGGCCGAGCAACTCTTGGTGACAGCCAAAAATCCTTTGTTTGCTCTCCAGTTTCATTCTTTTACTTCTTCTTTTCCATTCCCAATCTTTCAGATTATCAGCCGGGTAACCTGGAGCCAGAACGTAAGTGAAGTGATACACGCGGCAGCCTGCAATATTCCAGCGCCATCCTGTGATTGTTTCAGCTGGGCATCCACGCCAGGCCATAATTGCGGGCCAGATCGCTGCTTCTACCGCACGCCAGGCTAAGGCCGCCACCAAAAGGGCTGCCGACGCCATGCTTAGCGCCGCCCAGCATTTCCCCGTCTCCCTAAGCACCTCTTCCTCACTTTTCCTTCCCACTACTCTCCCTTTCTTGACAGGAGAAAACTCGACGTCTACTGCAAGCGGAACTAGATCGCACTCATTCTCACTGCCTGCAGCTGACTGGCGACAAATTCCAGCTGGAGGTTTCGCTCCTTGTCGCTGCCATTGGGCGGACTGAACTGCCTTGGCAGGATCGAGCAGAGGAGGCGGAGCAGGTCGGGGCCGCGCTCCTTCTGGACCAGGCAACCACCACGCTGGCGGCTCTGAAGGACGTGGATGCTGCCAGTTCTCTACCGCACTCCCGTTAGTGCCTCTCCCCTCCCTTCCTAGTCTCTCTGCCTCACTAGCAGCCATTGAGCAGTCATCGACATGCTGGCCTCCTCTGCTCAGGATGTGAGCAGCCAGCGCACTCTCAGAGCCAACCCTCCGGAGCAGCTGACGCCCAGCGGGGCCTACCTCGCCTGGCGCCATTTTGCCAGTGACGGCAGCCTTCTCGCGGCACCCGCCTTCCCCATCAGCCAAGGTCTCAGGCATCTGTCCGCCGCCTTGCTCATGGTTCCTTCCTGCATTTCCTGGCCCAGCCACACAGAGAGTCAGCCGTCTGAGGCTGCCAGGATTGCAGATGTTGTGCGAAGACAAACTTCTGGTCGCCCTGCAACACATCATCAACGTCCAGCAAAGGCGCCGAGTGACGGTGAGCTGCCTTCATCTGGAGGCAGGGCAGCACTTGAGACCGGGATGGACAGGTGCAAACTGGAGCCGTGGAGATGGCCAGAGCGCTGGCCAACTGCAAACTCATCGGCGACCTACTTCCAGCCTATCTCTCTCCACCTCCAGACCCGCCCATGCCGCCTCAGAAATTTGCCACAGCGCTACAAAAACTCCGCGATTCCTACAAGTTCCTTTCCCGCTTTTCACCTGGCTCCCATTAGTGTGCGCCATGAACGGGACACTGTGGTTGCCAGGGTTGTGGAGAATGGCGAAGAGATTGTGGAGGGTCGTGGATCGGCGGGGAAGCTGGCAGCGGACATGCGGCGCTCCCTGGTCATCGCTTTCCGTCTGGTGCGCCAACTTCGACCTCGCTTCCAAGCCCCATTCCCGCTGGAGGAGCTGGAAGCCTCCGTCTGCTGGCAGATCTACACTCGCCCAGCCGGCCTCGTCTGTCCCAGTCCTTTCTGCCTCTCGTATCCGCCGCCCTCCACCCTCAGCCCAGCCTCAATGCATGGATGTGGGCGGTTGTGCAGGCCTGGCCAAGGCCAGGAGGAGGAAGAATTGGAATCGCTTCCCGTGCTCCGACTCAACGTTGGCCCGCAGACCAGCAGCCTTCAAGCTGCTCTGCAGGATCTTCAGAGCCTGAGCAATGAGACGCCCGCCGAAGAGGAGTCCTGCGACGTTAGTACAACTGAAAGCTTCTCAATCAGCCAATGGAAGTGAGAAGGTCAGGCTGTCAGCATTTGAAGGACTGCGGCTCTGCCGGCTTGCTTCAACGTCGCTGCCTAATCTCTGCGCTTCCATCTTCTGCCTTTATGGAGCTGAGTCCGGACTGGCCTAAAGCTGATCGAAATCTAATTCTTTCTATGGACTGGACGCCTCTTCGCCAAGGTACGCCTAGTTCTAGTTGAAGTCTTTTTTCTGCAGAAGGGTAGAAAGTGTTTTTTTCGCTTGTTTCAAAAATCATAGAAGTGCATGTAACAAAACTGCTCATGCCAGTTCAACACAACCGTTTTTTTCGGGGAACGTCTGGTGGCACAATTATGAGAACTAAATTGCTTTGGATAGTGGCCCAAAGTCATTTGAATCGGAAAAATGTTATTTTTCAAACCTCCGAAAACCGTCTTAGTGAATCTATCAAATCCTGCTTCTTAAAAAATCTCACATGTCATTAAAGAAAAATAGAGTTATCACAGAATTGACAGGATGTGGCCATTCCTGGGAGAAGAGCGGAGACCGTGTTTACACGATGAAGCAGCTGCTGCTCCGCCGAGACTCAGTTTGCGATCTTTCCGGACCAATCTGGTCACTGGCTGCTCGAGGGGAGGACGGGCTTTGGACTTTGCTGGGCGGCAACAGAGCGCGCCGCCTTACTCCACTTCAGGCTACCTCTTTTCTCACCCGCTCACATACTTTGGCCATTTTTAAGCGAGAATTGCTCGAAATAATAGGATTGCACATTGCACACTGACTTAAAACATGTCAAGACTTTGTCCTGATGTCAAATTAAGGCTAGCTTCGCAGTCGGCCATGAATAAAATTAAAATGATACAGTCTACAGATGATTGATTGTTCCAAAGATTTTATCTAATATGAATAAAAATCTAGATGAAGGAGCTGGTGGAAAGGAAGGATGAGTACTGCGAAGCCGTTGTATACAGCCTGGATGCTAGGCAAACGTAAGTCAAACACTTCTCTTTGCACGCTTGAAAATTTGTAGCCGAACATTTTAGGTTTTGGGAGTTACATTTCAATACGAGAATTATATTCCTCAAAGTGTGTTGAAATGCGAATTGCCTTCAAAAATCCCAACTTAATCTGGACTAATCGATGCCCTTAACTTATTCACCATTTTTCAAGATATCTTGAAATTTTGAAATTTTTTTTCAAATAAATTGACAATTTCATTGAGCAACCTAAAACCTATTTTTTAAATGATTCAACCAATTGATGCACTATGTGGACAAGCGATGCAGGCCTACGCCAATACCGGGATTTCTGTCGGTGGAGAAACTGGTGGACGTTGTGGAGGTGGAGAGGGGGCGACAAGGACTAGCCAAAACTCGAACCTGGACCCGTCAACTTCCCCATCCCTTATACGCAATCTTCTCAGCCCGCCAAGCACCCGACCGGCGTCGGTGCATTGTCAAAGTACCTTTGTTTTGATGTTTTTTGCACAGATGTTCTAACAAGCTGAATTTTCACGTCCCAGCTGCAATCAAAGTGTTGTCAGAAGGATATTTTGATAGCTGGGTTGGGTTTTGAGATTGCTGATGCAGTAGAGTGGACAGCGTGGCGGGACGCCGAAGCGCAGGGGTGGGTGAGGGAGGCGAGAGTGGGGAAAGTGGAGCTGCTGGCAACGGCTCTGGCGCCCTACAAGAGCGGCTGGGGTCTGGCTCTGCTGTTGGAACGGTCGGCATTTCCTCCTCTCCACACTTTTTCCTCTTCACGCCCCTATATGTTCAGGGCTGATGGTACTCTGGGCGACCACATGAGGCAGCGGGGGGAGCAGGGCTTGAGCGAGCAGGGTTTGCGCCTCTTCCTTTCCAGCTCTCTAGCTCCAAACAGAGACATTTTCCGATACGGCTGCATTCCTCCGTCAGATCGTACCGCCTCTCCTGGCGCTGAAGAAAGCCGGATGCGCCCACCGTGACATCAAACTTTCGAATATACTCATTTTCAACCGCCCAAGAGCATTGCCGCAAATCAAGGCTTGCAAGCTTTCGTCCACACTATTCCTAGGCCGTTTTTTTCAGTTGGCTGATTACGGGGTTGCCTCCACTCGCTTCAGTCTTCAGCATTGCTTCACCCCGCAGTACGCTCCGCCTGAAGTCCTAGGTCAATTCAAAGCTTTCCTTTTACTATTGGGATCGTGCGAGTGGAGCGGAAGCACAGTCCCCTCTTAGCCAAGGACAAAGCGTACTACGGATTTTGAAAATATGAATCAATGCCATTAATTCTGTGAGCATGTTACAGAGCCGCGAGTGGGCTCAACAGACACAGCAGACACATAGCTTGACACACAAAAAAGTTTGCCAATATTGGTTGAGAATTGGGCGAGTTATGGTTAAAAAACTTTTTAAAAAGTGTCCATCCGTTATCCATCCGAACAAAAGCTTTTGAGCTCAATATTTAACACAATTTAGACCTAAGTGTCATTTACTTGTATACAAATTTTTAACTGCCAATGTGTTCCCTGTGTCGAGCAACAGCTTCCAAAGTACATCCACCCCTTAGCCATTTCTGTGCTTTATGGCCAGTCCAGCCAGACTGCTACATAACCATAGGAATTGTTTAAAAGTGGATGCACTTTTTAGGCTTCTTCTCAGCATAGGAAGCACCCAGAGATTTAAAAATTTGTATGTAAGTAAATCACCCTTACGCCTAAATTGTATTAAATTTTGAGCTCAAAAGCTGATCCTGGGCCAGAGCAATTACGTCTCAAAATAAGCAAAAAAAATTGATCAAATTTAGAAAATCTGATTTTTGAGTAACTTTACTAAAATGAATTTTTCTCCAGTTTGGCTGATTGAAATTTGAAATAGTCTGCAAATTTATGCATAAACTAAACATGGTTGGACCTACTTTGAGTAAAAATTTCATTGCTCTAGCTCTTTTTGGACTAGAGGTATTTTGACTCAAGTTTTGTCAACTTTTTAATGATAAGATTAATTTAAGAAAATTTCATCACCTTGATGCCCAAGCTATTTTAAGTGCAAGCATTAAAAAAAGAATAGCTAAGAGAAAATAAAACACTGAATCGGAGATTCACAATTTCAGTAATTCCACTGTGGTTGGAGTTATGCAGCTACTTTGCAGCCTGGCATCGAGGCAAAGCGGCAATGGACGGCTGGGCCCATGACGCGTACAGTTTGGGAGTGCTTCTGTTTGTCCTGTTCCTCCCATTCACGCCCTTCCCTGCAAGGTGCGGAGGCTGGAAAGGTGAGGTCTTTTGCCAGGCTGACGGGTCGCTATCCTCTGGCGGAGCAGGAGGAGACGCTGGAGCAGCGAGCCAAACGTCTGCTCAACGCCAACCTACCCGCTCTCGTCCGCCCCGTCGCCTCGCCCTCCAGTTCACCCTTAGACCTTTGCCCCTCATGCAGCCACCCTCAAGAAAAGCAATGTCCTTTCAAGCTGCTGCCCTGATCTGCAAGCTTCTCTGCCCCGATCCAAACGAACGAGCCACTTTGGAGGATGTGACTAAGTCCCAGTTCTACCACTGAACTCAGCTTGTTCCAGCCCATAAGCACGTTTTAATTCGCGAGAATGGAGTAAAACCGGGCATAATTGTGTTTTACTGAGACAATCTACACAATCTAAATCACACAATCTAAATCCGCCAGTTGTGCTGAAAGAAGAGGATGAGAAGGATGCAGACGAGTGCGAGGTAGAAGAAAAGAGAGATCCACTCCAGACGCCGAATGACGGCCTCCCAATCGTCGCGACGCTGCTGCTCCACCAAATCCTCCGCCTCCACCATCGCTTCCTTCAACCTCCTCCATTTCTTTCTTCCCCATCCCAGAGCCTCTCCCGCCGCAGAAAACCTCATCCGGTAGGATGTCCATGAAGCTAGAGAGCATGGCCGCTCGAACGCCTTCGTCGGGGTGCGAAATGGAGTTGATGCTGATGCTCACCGGAGGTTTCCGCTTCCCTCCCGCCACAACAGCCTCCAAATCCCAAATGAATAGATGAAGATAGGATAAACATTGGATGGCCGAACCGTAGCTGCGGGCTGATAAACCCTGTCTGGTGCTCGGGAACGCTTGCCTGGGACGAGGGGCCAAAGAAGGGCAGGCAGTGGGCGACCCTCGGAGACCAGGCGGTCCAGCCAGACGAAAATGTTGTAAGTGTTCGTCACCAGACTCACTGTCCCCAGTAGGGCCAGGTAGAACATGCCTATGATTGGACAGAGATTGAGTTTTGTGGAAGAGCAAAGCAGCTTGGAGGGTGTAACCTAGAAGCGGTGCTCCGCTGAAGGAGCCGCGGCGACCTTCCTGGATGCTGATGGAGAATTTGGGAAGGTCATCCACGATTGTGAGGAGCAGAACGCCCATGGGCAGCAGGGTCATGATTCCCATTTGGGAGCTAGAGCAAGAAAAGGCTTTCATGAAGCTGTCAGTCTTTCACTGCTGGAGTGAAGGGAACCGTGAGGTTCTAGGGACACGGTGCGGTGTGGGGGCATGTATGCCGACAATGCTGGTTAGGGTAACGACAGTGGCGGGTATTACCAGCTTGAAAGTTCGGGTATGAAAGTTCTTGAGTTCAAAAGTTCTTGGGTACGAAAATTGGTTTGACCTTGAAGATGTAGTAAAAAGGTTGTCGCTCAATACTTACATGCAGTCTGACAACGGAGAACTGCCCGGCCAATTCCGTTTTCAGCAGATCGTCGGTTACGGAGGCTTTCTGCAGCACCCATTCCTTAAAACAAGGAACTTTCAACTTTTCAACTTTTCTTTCAAGGAACACTTTTTTTCAAATGCGACAAATAAATTGACCAACTTGATTGTCGTAAAAGTTATTGAGGTCCGGGTTCGCTTCCGGTACAAAAGTGAGCATGCTGGCGTCATAATTCCAAGAGCCAAACTAAAAACTTAATTTTGTAAAATACCTGGAAAGCACATAGTTACGAGGCAAAAAAAGAATTACCTGAATCGAGCAGTTTTGACGATCAAATGGGAATAACTGGACCTGAAATCGTGTTACAAAAATTAGAAGTAAACTCCAAGGTTCAAAAGTACACAAAAACTTCTGAAAAATATAATTACCGAAAATTTCTATCATCCAACATTCTAATTTTAAACATTTCTAGCGACAAATGCTTTGGCATTTTAAAGGACACCAAGAGATTTTCTAACATTGATTCCACAAAAAGAGGTGGCACGAAATGGGAGTTCCAAGGCGTTAGAGCCGTTGTGCAAAACCTTGACCATGTACAAATCATTTGGCTGTCGTTTCTCTTCGTCCATTCTGCAGTGACAACGTTTCAGCAAAAATAACCAGAACAGACTCTGACCCAAAGTAAGGATAGATATCTGGTATCCAGATGCTGCGGTAGGGAACGTGAAGGCTCAGCGTGTTCCCATACTCGCCTGGCTTCCAACGGAAGCGAGGATCAACCCATGTCTCAATATTCAACGATTTCAACCGATGAAGCATCAAGGTCTTCGAAGAACCATAAACACAGAGCCCGAAACGGTGATGGAGTTGAGTTTCTGATTCTCAACATGCGCTTTATTGGATAGAGTATGAAGAATGAAAAAGATAGTGTCGAACGACATTGATGATTTGAAAAAGGGAGAATGCAATGGAGACGACGAGTGGGGCAATGGGCTGCGGGATTGTGGCGTTGTCCCCGCCCACCGCCGTCAGAATCGCCTGTCGAAGCTCTGTCTCTGCCATCTTTATTTATACGCCTAACAAAGCTACTTTCTCGATTGCTGAGCAAATGAGTAGTTTAGCAATGACTGAAATTTTTGCAGTAGTTATTTTTGCAACAGTGTAGTCCAATATAGAATACTAAAGCATTGCTGCGCTTAGATTCTGCAAGAAAAGGATGAAGAAGCGGTTAGATTGCCGGTTGGGAGCTTGCAAAGTTTGGAGAAGCCTACATGGCAATAAAGGCCATATGCCCGACGCAAGAGCCACAAAGTTTATGATCTAAGCGACGCTCTTCGAAGCATTCATCAATAAGCGGTCGGAGGAAATCATTCACGAGGTCGCTCAAAGTCCCCGAGCGCCAGCTTTATGCCTCACTTAAAGGCAAAACTATGAATTTCAAAGTTATCCTCTCAATCGTCTCTAATCAACTTTGGCCGGCGTAAGAAAGATCCAAGCTTGTAGTGCAGAGTGGGGGATTATTGGGTGGGGGATTTCTTGAATGGTGAATTTTTTTAAGGGCGGAGCGGATTCATAAAAGGGGAGATTGGTTTGTTGCCATGAGTGGTGGTATGATTCTCTGTCCTCTTTTTGCAGGAGAAGACGAAATTGTATAATTCCTCCAGAGTTCGCAATTGACTTGTGAGCACCGATGGGCAATCTATCACAGCCGTGGTAGGCAGAGCTTGGCCTCAAGAAAAGAAGTCGTCATCGTCCTGCATACAGAAATTTCAAGTTGTAGATCGATGTGAGAAAGATTGCCAACATCATCGTCCGGAGCTAAAGCTGGCGCGTGGCTGTCGACGACTATGTCATGCAAGTGCCTGGCCTCTAGACCGGAACCCCCCGCCTCCATCTCAGCCAACTCCTCCTCACCTTCCATCCTGAAGCGTCCTTGACCATACATCCCCAGTAGGCCGGCAATAAGACAAAGGGACATGGAGGATCGGAAGGCTGGGTTGTCGTAGCGAATGTGTGCCGCGGAGGCGAGGGAGGAGGTAGAGGAGGAAGTGCGGGGGAAGGTTGGCCGACTCATGACAGGGTCGGGCGGTGGGGCGCCGGGGCTCCCGTCTCCTTGCAGTCGCTGCAGTCCAGCGAAGATCTCCTTGTACACCTCGCTCGCGCTCATCTGCACCCAGGTTCAACCTCAGAAACCGAGTCTAGGTAGAGAATCAAGGGAACGAGTGAATCGCTGCGCGGCTGTGGGTCAGGGTGCAGGGAAGGCTGGGTGGAGGAGGGGAGTGAGGTTTGGGATTGGGAGCGAGTGTTGCTGGGCCTGCGAGCGTTGGCGCCGAGGCCGGTGTTGTTGCGGTAGTACTGGCTGCTGGTGAGGTCTTTCAGGCTGCGCGGGTATTTGCAGCATTTGAGGCAGTTGTAGATCCTAGAAGGCACCAAATATAGGCCCCTGATCTAAAAGGCTAAGGGAATGTGCCGGATCTTGAAGACGATGAGAGCGGCGAGGATGATGATGAGGAAGACAACCCCTGCCGTGGAGCCGCCCACAATCATGGCCAGTGTCGCACCGTACACTTCAATTGAACGTCGCCATAGGGTTACCAAGAGCAAGTGAGAGCAGAGGATCAAACTAGGGCTGTCAGCGCACTGCTGGCCGTGAAATGGAAGCAGGGAGCAGTTGCAGTAGGCACTCAACGGATCCAGCCCATCCACAAAACAGCGGCCGCCATTCCGGCAAACAAATCGCTCCTCGCTGCAGTTCCAGCCGTCGCCAGTGTAGCGGGCGCAATAAGCCCCAAAGCTGGTGAAGTTGGCGTTGCAGAGGCATTTGTAGTCGGTGGACTTGTTCCCGCCCTCCACGCCGGGGTTCACCAGGACACAGTGGGCCTTGACGGGGTCGCACATGGCCCGCGCCGGGGAGCACCAGTCTAGGCGGTTCTTCCGACAGTCTGCGGCACTGGTGCTGCCCCGATGGTCGGTGCCGGCGGCTTGCTCTGGGCAACGCTTGCAGGACGTGGCATTGCGCTGCAGTGATTGGAGATATAAGGGAGGAACAGGGTGGCAGGGTTACCTCGTCCTGGTAGTAGCCCAGGGAGCAGGCCACGCAGGTGTCGTTGATGGCGGAGTGGAAGCTGCCGCCGGAGTCGGGCTCGAAGTAGGTGTCGTTGACGTAGGAGCCTTTTTGGCAGTTGATGATGGAGCAGGCTTCTGCCTCTGCATAAGGGGCGGGAATTGAGAATGGAGAAGATGATAGGAGGTTGGAGGAACCAGTGCTTCCGACGCTGGCTGTGGTAGTTCCCAGTGGGCAGGATTGACAGGCTCCACTTGTGGACTCAGTGCTTTTGTACGTGGACACGGGGCAGGGGGAACACTCGCCGGCTTCTTTCAGCTCTTCACCCGCCCCGCAAGCTGTATGGGTCATTTCCTTGGCTCGCTTAGGCAAAATACAATCAAAAAGGGGTTAGAACGGGTGCAGTCCTTCTCGCTTTTGGCATTGGTGCCCGGCGTGGTCTGTCCATTGGGGCACTCGATGCAGTAGAGCTGGCCGTAGCGCGGGTTGTAGGTGCCGCGTCCGCAGGGCCTGCAGGCCCCCGTCTTGGCTGTCCCGTTGGCCCGATCCCACTCCCAGAGCTCGCCGGGCGAGCACTTGCCTGAACAGATCACTCAACACTCCCCCATCGCTCACACTGAATGAAGAAAAGGCGGCCAACGGAAGCATTCCCACGGGAACTGAGAGCCGGGCCCCATGGTGATGGGGCGTTGGAATGAACAGTTCTTGCAGGTGCCGTTGCCGCTCCAGTCCTTGTAGTGGTCCTTGGGGCAGGCCTGGCAGCGACCGTGGAGCCATTGTGTCCCTGGCGGGCACTCGATGCACTCATCCGGATGCCCTTCTCGCGGCTGCGAGCCCGGTGGACACTCCAACTCCTCCTCATCTATTTGACGGCGCTCTCGTATCCTCTCATTCTCCCAGCATTCCAGCCTCAAAACTGGCCCTCTGCTTCTCAGACAAAGTTGAGCAAGGCTTACTCTCCGCTGTTGTTGCAAGGCGGCCTGAGACTGTTGCGAAAACGCCGCACTGGACGAATCAGCCTGGCGCAGGCTGGAAAGACGAAGGGGATCTGAGGAAGCGTTCAGCCGTCAGAAACGTTGAAGGAAAGCTGGAGCTGTAGGGTAACTTGAGGCGGACGGCGGGGATCCCAGCTGCCCTGCTTGCCGCAAGAATAGAAAGGACGGAGGGCGGCCTCCGCAAAAGCGTAGCCGGGTTCGCAGGTGATGCTGCCCCAGGCGCCCACCGCCTTCCCGCTCCCATCTTTTAGCGGCTCTTCAATCACCCCCTCTTAGCCCACCCAGTCTTGACAGAGTGGGACAGGAAGGACTCGGCTCCCAGCTGCCGTTGATGGGCTTGTCCAGCTGTAGGTCGTTGCAGGAGAAGGCGGTGACGATGACGCGGAAGGCGCAGATGGCCGTGTTGTAGGCCGCGTCCACGCCCAGCACCACCACCGAGTACTCCCCCCACCCGAACACGGAGCCCGAGCGATAGTTGGATCTGCTCATTGCTGCCTGGCTGCTTTTTGAGAAATGATAGATAGAAGGAAATGGGACGATATGTTGACGACTTGGACGTTGTCGGTGAACTTGGGCGCCGGCCAGTTGACTATGGCCAGGCGTTGGCTGCTGCCGCCCGTGGCCTGAACCACAGGGGCTCCTGGACACTCCACCACTTCCGGCGGGATCTTGTCTCAATCCCCCGCTTCCGTCAAAAAGACTGCCTAGTAGAAATTGGAAAGGAAGCACCGATGGAGCAGTGAGTGGAGGTAGGCAGACAATTGGCCAGCTCACAGATGCCCGGGAAAATGGGGCGAACTGTGGAGTCGTTGGCGCTGGTGGAGTTGAAAAACTCCTTCCATCTGCATTCCTCAACTTTCCTTATGAATCGGCAATGAAGCTGGTTATACTCGACTATGGCGTTCTCAGTTCGCCAGTTGGAGCAGCTTTCATACATCGCCTTCACTTCCTCCTTGCTCACATTGCGAGCTCCAAATACATCCAATGATCTGTTGAAGATGAGTGAGCAAAGGAAGTTTACGAAGCAGGTAGGCCATGCTGAGCTGGCCGTTGAACAGACTGTGCCCGCCCGGATGCTGGCCCAGCACCATCTCGACCCTAGTTCAAGCAATCACCGTGAGAGTGGAATAAAACTGAAAAGAAGCTTGGACTTGGCCGGAGGCTCATAGGTCTTCTCCAGGCCGTCCAGAAGACTGAGGGTGCTGTTATCAAACGTCGGCGTCTCCACGACCTCCCCGTCCAGGTACAGGATGTACTGGTTGAGTGCGGCTTAAGGCAGGGTTTGAGGAAAGTTTCAGATGGAGGAGTGATATGATAGTGAACTGGGGTTCCAGGAGAGGACGAGGAAGTGCCAGATGCCGTCGGCGACCTGAGCGGCCAGCTCCTGCCGCTGCAGGAGGATGACGTTGGGGGCGGAGGCAATGCGGATGCCGGTGCACTCCAACTGGGCCAATGGGGCCTCCGAGGCCTCCAGACCGCCCAGCATCGCGTACATCGGGCAGGCTGGCTGCTCCCAGCCCTGCCCAGACTCTGCTTCACCCTCTACTAGGACACGATGCCGAGGTGCGTCCCCGAACTTCACCTAAAGAGAGCAAAGCGAAATTTAGCCTATTCATAGTCTACATCCTCCATCACCCAAAGAGTGAGTGTGATCCAGCGCTTGAGCAGGGAGCCGTTGAAGATCTTGGAGCGCACCTGTGCCTGGCCTCGCTTCCCGAGGAAGTACAGGTTGAAGTTCTTCATGTTCTCTGCAAGCATTTGCAAGCATGAGTAAGAGCAGATCAGCTGGACGATAATCTAACTCGGCTTCCGTGGAGGCGTGGGCATTAGAGTTGTTAGTAGCTGGGATGAAGAAAGGGATGCATAATGGGAAGAAGAGCAGGTGGAAGAGAATTTGACGCTTGAAGAGCTACTCGTCGCTAATTTCGTGGACCGAGTAGTTGAATACGCAGCAGTAGAGGAAGCAGAAGAAAATGGTGTTAAAGTGCTCGTGCCGGGTACGTGACGTGATGTTGTACGTGACGTGGAAGTCATCGTGGTTCTTGTCGTAGAGTAAGATGAGGATAGGGACGAGAAAATCTTCGAGAAAGTAGAATGAAAGGAAGAAGCAGAATGTTTTGTAGAAGTGTCATAAGAGGAGGCAGAAGGGGATGCAAGTGAAGTAGATAGCGAAATGGAGGCGGTACTATTATGCGTAATCTTTGTTGAATGCTCAGTTGAGAAACTAGACATATTTGTTGATGCAGAAGAAAAAAGCGTAGCAGGAGTTGAAGCAGTCCCAGAGTTGGATGAATTCTGTGTGGTTTTAGGTGAAACAGAATTGGAGAAGGATACAGTGGAGTTAGCTGTTTCAGTTGTACGTGTAGAAGAAGTCAAAAATGAGATGGACGACGTTGGCACAAATGTAGATGGAGTTGGCGTGTTTTGTTTGCTTGTCGACGAATGTTTAGGTGAAGCAGGTGTAGGTGAGGAAGAGGTGGCATCAGTAATGATGATGATAGTAAACGGATATTCCGTCGATGTTGCTGAAGTTGATGAAGTAGAAGAAGAAGGGGAAGATGAAGGCACCGCAAAGGTGTGCAAAGTGGAAAGTTTGGTTTGGCTGGACTGTTGCGATTGCGATGAAAAGAAAGGCCCCACTGAGTTAGTGGATGATGTTGCACCAACTGAAACCAAATACCAAACACCGCATTATATTGTACGCAAATAATGAACCCAATTTCAGTAAACATTCTTTTTATAGATTTTCATGTCATTCTAACCAAATTTATGAAGTCCAAATATTTCAGAAAGCCCAAACAGAAAGGGGTTTTTGCCATCACCAAGTTAGAAGGTGATGGTTTGAAAAACGAAAGAAAATGCAGAAGCCTGAACCTTTGGTGCAGTTGTATCCGGAGAAGTGGGGCGGGCAGAGGCATTTGTAGTGCGGCAGTGCATCAATCTCCAGGCAGGTACCGCCGTTCTGACACGGCCTTGCTGTGCAAGGCTGGAACTCTCCGCAAAGATCACCCGCATAGCCTCAACCCAATATCCCCTCAACCCCATCCCCATACGAATGCAAAGCCTTTCCTTACCAGGAGGGCAGAGACAGCACCAATCCTGTTCCCAATCGTCCGCTCTGCAGGCCTCGAGGGAGGGGCTGTGACAGGTGCCGCCATGCTGGCAGCGGATGGCCACGCAGGGGTCGATCACTGGAACTGGGAGCTGACACTGCCGCCCCGAGTGGCTGTCTGGACAGGAGCAGAGGAAGTCCGGCGCGCTGGCCACAGCCCCTTCCTCTCGACGCTTGCAGCTGCCTCCGTTGAGACAGGGCGAGGCTAGACAGGCATCCTCTTCCGCCTCACAGCTGGGTGCGCGTAGGCCGCCTACGCAACTGCAACAGAAGTGGATGTTTCATAGAGGAGATGGAGGAAAGGAGGAGGCGGACAAGAGGACTGCATCTGTGGAGTTGTCCTTGCAGACGGCGTTTGGAGCTGGTTGGGTGTTTTCGCAAGGGTCCAGGCGTTTCTCGCACCGCTGTCCAGTCCAGCCTGCAATGCCTCTAAGCGCCGTAGCTCTGGACCAAGAGCAAAGAATGTGCCACCGTCTTGACAGTTGCAGTGAAACTGGCCGTTTCCCACGTCCTCGCAGAGTCCCTTGGCAGAGCACGGATTGGGCTGGCAGAGGTTGCGTTCGATCTGGGCCCAGGGAGTTGGACAGCAGCTTGAGAGTGATGAGAAGGACAGAATTACGGGCTGCATGCAGCGTGGCCCAGTCCAGTGCTTGGTGCAGAGGCAGGAGAGGCTGACTGGACCAGCCTTCTCTGGGAAGCGCCAAATGCAGGTGCCTTGGTTGGCGCACTCGTGCTGCTGGCAGGGATCCGCCTCCATCACCTGCTCACACTTCTGCCCTTCTACCCTGCAAGGACAGAAGGGATGAGAAAGGGTGGTGGTTGGTTTGATGTGATGAAAGGCACCCAGATGGGCACTGACAGCGATAGCCGACGAAGTTGGTGTCGGGGAAGCAGGTACCGCCGTTGAGACAGGGGTAGGAGGAGCAAACCTCCCGTCCAGCACTGCAGTACCAGCCGCCCCAGCCTGACATCGCTCATTTCCCTCGGTCAATTGAGCTTCGCATAAAACGTTTATGAACCTTTATCGCATTCGCATAGACGATTCAGCTGCGGGTAGCCGGAGGGGAAGTTTCCAGTGGTAAAGGAGCGGCAGGTTGCCGGCTCTTTACACTGCCCATTGACCAGCCCATCGCTTTTGCAGGCATCCCTCAGCTCCCTCCCACAGCCCTGACCACCTCCCCGGTCCCAGGGGCAGATGCACTGCACAGATCTTCTATTCCTCACTCATTCAAGAAGCCCCAGCTTCTCCACTACCCTAGCAACGAAGTAGGGGATGAAGTCGAGTGGTGCGAGGGAGGTGGTGTTGGGGTATGGATGGATGATGCAGGTGGCGTCCTGGCAGTGACTGTCGCAGTCCAGACGCTGCTTGTCTGGGTTCCAGGAGCTGGGGTACTCGCAGTGCCGTCCGCCGTGCCAGCCGTCCTTGCACTCGCACTGCGAAGCCCGGCAACGCTTCGTGTTCTCAGGGACGCAGAACTGGTAGTCTTCGATTTGACAGAGGTCCAGAGACTCCAAGGGGGTGTCGCACTTCTCTCCTGTAGTGAGAAGCATTTGAGTGAAATGGGAGGTGAAGGAGAGGAAAAAGCACCAGTCCAGCCCGCAGTGCAAAGGCAGGTGAAGGAAGCGCTGCTGGGGTCCATGTTGCAGCGCCCGTGCTCCCCACACAAGCCGCAGTCTAGACTCTCGTACTCGGAGGCAAGGCGACTTTCACATCTGCACAAGGGACTTTGAAGTGCTGAGAGAGAAAAGAGGATGGTAGAGACAGAGGTCCACTGAATCCCGGCTGGCAGAGACAGCGGGCGGCACTGCTGCAGTCACCGGGGCCCCCCAGGCCAGGCCAGCGGAGCCCAGCAACAGGACCCGCCACACAGCTCCCGTTGTTCTCGCAGCTGACATTGGTGCAGGGGTCCAGTGCCTCCTCGCAGCGTGCTCCAGTGAAACCTAGATTGATTGCTGCTTCAAAAGACGGGGAGAATGAGGTCTAGAAAAGGGACATGGAAGGCAGTGGCAGAGCGGCAGGGCCTCGGGAGTGTCGGGGAGGTAGCAGCGGCCGCCGTTGAGGCAGTAGGAGGGGCTGCAAGTGGGACTGGAACAGTCCGGACCCGTCTGCGTGGCTTCGCACGCGCACTCCGCCTCCCCGCTCTCGCCCCGCCGACACCGACTCCCCTTCACACAGCGACCCTGCAATTCACAATTCCTTTTTCCAACTTCTTTTTTCGAAGGGGACGTAATATGAACCTGCCAGCAGGGGGACTCCTGACATTCGCTAGATGACAGAGCTCCCAGACGCTCCGTGAAGGGGCGCTCTGGAGGACAGGGCAGGCAGGCGCTTTGCCCGGGTTCTTCCTGGTAGAATCCGATGGGACAGGGCTCGCAGTTGGGCTCCAGGCCGCTGTTCGGCTGGTAACTCCCGGCTCTGCATGGGGCTGCAATTTGGCCGCCTCTTAGAACCAGGCAATAGATTGAGGGAACAGAAAACTTCGGCATTCTTCCGGGTACTTGGCAGCGTAGGCTATAGTAGTCTTGCCCACAGGGCAGGCCAGACAGGCGCCTTGGGCGAATTCAGGCTGATACTCACCCACTGGGCAGGCGTCGCAAGGCTGGTAGCCGCTGAGGTGGAAGGAAAAAAGTGAGGGAGCAGGTTGGAGCGAGACAAGAACCTGGCAGAGACGGTGCCGGGAGGGCAGGGCAAGCGACAAAGGGAGCGGGAGTAGGCACCGGGTCCGGCCGTTGTGCCGTTCTGCGGACAGACTTGGCACTGTGTCTGGCCGAGGTCTTGGGCGTAGCTGCCCTTGGGACATTCGTGGCAGATCTCGTCCTGCGCGTAGGAGCCGCGCGGACACTTCGCTGCAGGTGGAGAGAAGACTGAGACCAGGAGTGGAAGAAGGGATGAGTGGAACAGCAGAGGTTGTTAGGTGGAGGCTTGTAGGATGGAAGTGGGATCTCGCCGGGGAGACAGGCTTCGGCGTGAAACTGGAACAACGGGGTGACAGGGCTATCATCCCATTCTGGACACTCCGCTCGGGATACCTTGAGCACGAACGCGTGCCTGCAATCATAAAGAACTCTGTGCTGCAATGGAAACACCTCCATCCAGAATTATCTAGCCCCCTACTTTTATTTACCCAGTTTTTGTGCATTGCACATGAGTGAACCGCCCTTGCATGTATAGACCTCGAGTGAACTTGCATGGAGGTTAGACGATTAAGAGAGCTTTTGTGAGAGCCCAAAAAGTGGGACGGACAAAAATTTTCAACAAAGCAAATTTTCATTTTCAACCTCAAATTTCTCTTGTGCAACAAAGCTTTCAGAGTTCTGGAATTGTACATATATGTAAAATTACCTGAAAATTCAGAAAAATGGGGTCTAATCTGGCGCAAATGACATTTTTACTTCGAAATTATAAATTATTTGAATTTTTGAAAACTGAAAAAATGATTTTTTTGAATAACTTGGCAGGAAAAAACCGTAGAGAAATGAACAAAATAAGAAAATATTCTCCTTAATGAGACGGTTCGAATGGTGGTCAAATCATTAAAATCCGTTGAGAAGATCGGGAGTTATAAAGGATGTAAAAATCGGCCGTTTTTTAACATTCAAAAATTCGCCAAAAATCTAATTTTGAGTTTTGACCACTCATGCTCTACCAAGAGTCTTAAAAACATGTCTACTTTTCATTAAAAAAATATATAAAAAGGGGGGTAAATATTTTTGTCCGTCCCCCTATTTCAGATATTTGACCTTCTCAGAAAAGCTCTCTTAAAACATTACCTTTCCGTAGAAACTTCCTGACAGCAGTGATAGATTTCGTTGCGCTTGTTGGCGAGGCCGAGTCGAGGATTGGTAGACGATGCGAGTACGCTGACAGTGAGGCTCCAACGCTGCTCCAATATTTCAGTCCTTATTGCGTCCTCGTCCGCTCGCACCCTCATACTTCCAGCTAGCTCGGGGCAGTGTTTCCTCCATTGTATCCAAAGATATAGCTGAAAGTTGGTAGGGGAAAGGGAGGGTCAGACGTGAGTAGCGTGGTTTGAAGCTGAGCGATGATGTCCTGCTGGAACTGGTCATAGCATGCGTCAGAGAAATTTTTCTTCAATTCCATGATGAAAGACCAATCCAGTTTGACGGGTGGGGTTCGCTGTAGGTCATCTGCAGTTGATGCCTCCTCCAGATTCTAAGTTGCCTAAATATTGAAATAAGAGCACCGTAACAAACTCCTTTCCATGTCACGTTCCTGGAAGGGGTTCCTCTTTTGGACAGCTGCCAAAGGCCTTGTCGACAGCTCAGATGCTCCAATTCCCACAGCGGCCACCAACCCAGCTGAAGGAAGCTCTGCTCTGGGCACTCTTTTTTCTCTGCTACGGATTCACTTTGCACACGTCGCGCCGCCATCTGCATGTGCCTCCGTCACGAAACGGCGATGTGGCAGGGCATCTGAAGACCCTGGCGGGTGCGTAGGGCAGGTCTTCCAACATGCATTCTCTTCCTTCAACCATGTTCCAGCTCAATTCCAAATCAATCTGCATCAGAAAAAGGAACGAAATAGGCGAATGCTAATATTGCAGGTGGCTAGGTTGCCCGCAAAATCAGCAATCTGAGCGGTGACATTGACGAGACGCTCGCCTTGTCCAAATTCTAACTTTTCCGGTATCAGCTCCAGCTTCTGAATCTGTTCGTCTAAAGAGCAATCTTTTATGGTACCACGATGATGCCAGTAACTGCATTAGCGTCACCATCGAAAATGAGGCCGTAAGATCGGGCCTTGGTCTTGATATCTTTATCGTTGAGCAGGTGCAGTTGTGCCTCAGTGTAGGAATATTGGAGCACCTTGGAAGGACAGGTCAGCTTTGGTGGCGTCTTATCTGAACAATAAGCAGGCATAGAAGATTGGAAGACAAGATCGCTATGGAACAAAACAACCAGCAATGTGGATGTGGTATTGGCAGAGAGACTGGAGTCCAGATGCATCCACAGCTTTGAAGCTCACCAGCATGTCTTCCTTCAGAACCATGGTACCACGGTGGATCCACGATGGGCTCACAGTCAGACTGCAGGACAATTGTCTGCCTTTTGATTGAATAAAATGCAAAATGTCTGTAACTTGAAGATATGGCTGTTCTCACGAACGGAGGGCCAGGGCAGGCGAACTGGCTGCGATTGCAGCATCGCCAGCCCCTCTTCCACCGGCACCGTGATATCTTCCTTGGGACAGTCCAGAAATATCGGCGGCTCTCTGTCCACGCAGCCTTCATCCATGCCCAACACTTTCACTGCAATGCAAGTCTCTATTCTCTGAATATGGCCTTGAAAATTCATTTGGCTAAGGACGGGAGGTGGTGTTGGGAGGATCTGTGTGGGGGAGAAAATTGCAGTAGTCTTGGCTGCAGCAAAGGTTGCAGTTTCGCTTGCCTGCAGTGCACTCCATCCATTCTTCTTCACTGTAGCTCCTCTCCTCTCTGCACTCGTCTTTTTCGTAAAAGCAGCCTGTCAAATGCCCTACATATGTTGTTGAAAATGTTGAAAATGTAGCTAACCTTTATTGACGTAAGTAAAACCAGATGACATCATGATTGTGGCCCTGCATCCTAGGTTACATTCTGTCACTTCATCTTAAAAGTCCCTATTTTAACAAATAAATTTCTAAAAAGAGCTGGGACATTTACTGTATTCATCGCACTCTTCTGGTGTTAAGCTTGGGCAAATATAGCAGCGAATTCCTCGCGGTTTGCAAGAGTTATCCACCTAAAATTTTTGGCAATTGCCCTTACAATATTGAACGTTTTGTGAACTGTATTTGGGTGAACCTGGACAAAGCCTGGTTTACAGACGCAAAGACTGGAGTGTTGGTCCTTTATGCCGATCCAATGTCCCTGGACGGAGCATAAAACTTCTGCCCTCTCCATGCCCGTCATCATCTCCGCATTCTCAACGCACTCCAGCTCCACCTCAAGACAAGCTCGATGATGGGAGGCAAGCAGACAAAATTGAGCTGGAACGCTAGTGTCCTTGCTGGCACTGGGAGTTGGTCTAAGGTAGGCAAGGCCCAATCGCAGCTCTGCACAGCCGCTCATCCACAGTTCTGCCCACTGCACCCGCACGCAAAGACCCTTATCTGACAGTGATTGCACATTCTACTAAGCCACCTTCATGTAATAGTTCAAGATCCAACCGATGAATCCTAGGCGGATGGGAAAGGAGGGCGGTGAATAGATGCTGGCGTTTTTCTGGATGACCTTGTTGTAGTCGAGAGCATCCCAGAATGAGATGAAGATTATGTGCGCTGCTTTGCTTGAATCGTAGGATATCTGAAAAACATGCTAAAGCATGATATTTGCGAAAGTTTTGAAATATAAATACTTGCGTATAATCGTTGACCATTGCAGCGGGGTACATGATTACGCTCCAATCTTGCACTTATTTGCTCTTTTGCATCAAATGGAAAGAAATATACGAGAAATTGCCGCCACCCGTCTTGGGCTTTTTTATTAGCTCAAAGCTGATGGAGAAGTTTAAGCTATCCACGCCTTTCCACACTTCTGGCTCCAGTGATGGGCTTTGAAGGACACTGAAGAATGACCAATAATTATTACATCGTCTCTCAAATAGCAGAAGCTGAATAGCGGTTACTTGCGGTTGGACTTGGTATCAGGCTGGAAGTTGCACGTGAGCAAGGACTGGCCTTCAATGGCCCAGCCCCTGCCTTCTGCGTCCGGCATGGGAAAGACCCACTTCTCCAGCCCCCACCTTGTATCCAGCAGTGTCACCTTGCCACTGCTCACCGCATCCCTTTTATCTCTTCCTCCTCAATTCGCTTCCATTTCTACTGGCCCAAAAAAGTATGAATAGAAGGCAAAGAAAGGGCAAAGAACTTACTGACAACGAGGTGAATGCGTTTGGACTGGAGAGGGACGATATGCAAGGCGACGCAGTAGTAGATTCCACTATCGGATTCTTCAACGCTGGCAAATTGTCTCAGTACTGTCGTCCTATCCCCTTCTGTATCCTTCACTTCGTTACCCGTCGCTTCCTCCTCCACCCCGGCATCTTTTTCTCCTTCTTTTACCCAGCGAAGCTGAACAATCATATTCTTACCTCTCGAGAACGTAAGAATATCAGATGCAAAAAGCAACCTCTGGCTTTGTCTCTGGGCAGACAGGATGGATGCTGCAAATCAGCTCAACTTCAGTACCCTCATCTACCTCCAAATCGCTCGTCGTCTGAAGCTCTGCCTTCTCACAGCCTAGAGAACATTGCGATGTGTTTGATTGGCTAAACAATTGGTTACTTGTTTGGTTGGCGTTTCTTTTGCGGCGGTCCATGCGTGGTTTCGCACTCAGGATGGTTTCAACATTATTGTCACTCCTATAAATCTGTTAAGCTAAATTTTATTTAAAAGCATCAAACTTCACCAAAAATAAATAAACATTAATCATCAGCATAGCCAATATTTTATATTTTTTCAAATTTTGATCTACACAAATAAAGCCATTTTGCGAAAAGTTTTCACAATATATTTTTTATGTATCACTTTTATGCTACAAACATTTGCAGTACTAAATCATCAAAAAATTGCATAACCTTGATGCGATCGAGCGTTTTTCCTGCTGTTGCTCATAGCCACAGGAAATAGTAGCCGCAGATTTGCCTGTGGAGGGAAAGACGAAGCCTTCGTCAATGCATTCAATATCTATCAAAGCTAAGCAAAGTTTGGAGGCGCACTCAAAATGAGGAATAGAAGTGGAAAACCTAAAGACTTGCCGACTTGAAGCTGGCCCAATGGAGGCGGCGGTTGGCTGAGACGCAGACTGCTCGGCATGGCTGGCAGGTCACAGAAGAGCGCTTCAAAAGCTTAGGTCCAGCTTGAATGGAGGGCGTTAGGATGAATTTAACGAGTGCAATGAGGGCTAGGGCCATCCCAATCCTGGCTAGGGAGGCAGGTGAGGAAGTGGCGGCCTAGCAGACTTCGGCCAGGCTCGCAGTAGAAGTAGGCTCGACTCCCCACCTCTCCACTGCTCCAGCTCAGGAACCCGCCCGGAGGCGCTCTCAGACGTGGACATTGACGAGCTGGCACACGTAATCATTTATCGGCTATTCTAGAGGGAGGTTGAAACGGGAGGGCCAACGGTGGCACTTGGGAGGGTCGGGGATCCAGCGCGGATTGTCGAGGGCAGTGGGTAGGCGATAGCAGGTGAGGTTGGGGAAGCCGAGCATCTCGTAGCCTTCGCGGCACTTGTAGGTGACGTTGGAGAGAATTCCGTGCACTTCCACTGCTTCGTCAGATACCAGGATTCCGTTCAGTACCTCCGGAGGCTGCGGACAGTAGGCAGCTTGAGAAATGATTTTCACGTCTTTTCGTGTTTCATCAAAGGGCAATAAAAGATACGGTGGCAGACAGGTGTTGTGGTTTGAGACCAGCGGCCTATGAATGGGTTCGGCGAGTCCGGGTCCACCTCGCACCTTCATTAGGCTCTGTTTTGTGGAAATAATGTTCTGAGCTGCTAATTAGATCAGCCTTTTAGTGATTCACAAGAGCATAATTTCGATCAAAGACTAAGCAAGGCTGAATATAGATTCAGATATACGTGATGCGCAGCGGCCAGGCATTGGCAGAGCTGCCGTGTCGCCAGTCGCAGAAATAGTCCAGACTGGCGTTGAAATAGAAGCCAGCATCCGTCACCAGCTCCCCGTGCACAGTCAGCCCATCCGCCGGCGGCGGTTCTCCGCATTTCACGGCTGCCATTCAGCCTCACTCCCTCACAGCAATCAACTCCAAGCAAAGGCCTAGCGAACGGACGCAGGAGCGATTGTCGATGAGGCGCTGCCTCTGGCTCTCGGGCAGGAGTTTCTCAAGACTCTTCTGATACAAGACGTGGCCGGGCGGGCAGTCGCATTCGTAGCCGCCCTGGGTGTTCCGGCACCTGCCCTCGTCACAGCTGTCCATGCCCTCCTCGCACTCGTCCACGTCTAGGGGCAGACTCTCAGTCCCAGTTGGAGAGAACGGGAAGAGGGGCAGGAAGGGAACCGAGGCAGGTGGAGTTGATGTAGCGATAGCCTTTCTGGCAAACGCAGCGGAAGGAGCCTTGCGTGTTGGTGCACAGGCCGTTGACGCAGCTAGACGGCTCCAGACACTCGTCCACATCTAGACAGAGCATCCAGGCATCCTCCACGTTCTCCAGCAGGCCCACAGCATCTGTGAGGTGAGGCGGTGGTTTAGGAGGAAGGGAAAAGGAAGAGGTGGGAAGACCAGGGCCAGCAATGCAGGGGAAGTAGTCGTGGCGTGGCTGAAAGCCCGGCTGGCACTGAAGAATGAGGCGCTCATTGGCTCGCACACTTGCCACCGGACTCAGGTCTATCTCTGACACCAGCGTTCCGAAGCCAACCGCTGGCACTTCGCATACGGCCCCGGAAAAAGAAATGTTGTTTCGATTTTTGAGATGATGAAAATGTAGGGACGGGAGTAAGATACTTCTGCAGGTCGGCTTGTCAGGAAAGTGCCAAAGGCCTGAGCTGTTGCAGATGGCGAACGGGACACCAGTGAGAAAATCTGCCCGTCCATCTGTGCACCTCAATTAACTTACTGATTTTCAGAAACCACAATCCTACTGGAACAGACCTGTAGAAGACTTTGCTGAACAGCGTCCAGTTGAGGTTGAGAGTGCCCAGGACCTCGGCATTGGGAATCTGCGGAGGCTTCTCGCACTGGATTTCTGGTTGGAGGGGAATAAGTTCTGTTGTCAGCATCAGTGTGAAGGAAGAGGGATTGTAAACTGGTGCATCTGGGAGGAGGTGTCCATCTGGTGAATCCATCAGCAAAAGCACAGGTGGCGCTGCCTTGATCGCTAGGGTTGTAGCCGTGGAAGCAGGCAAAGTGGAGGAGGGAGTTGAGGTTGAGCCCTTGGGAGAGGCTGCGGATGACGCCGTTGGCTATGGGGCCTAGTGGGGGACAGAGGCGAGGGCGGCAGGAGCCCAGAGCCCCGCTCCACAAACCACCAGCGCCGCACACCAGCTCTGCCTCTCCTTCCAGCTCCCATCTGTCCATTCAGTTGTCAGCCATTGGCACCCATTCCATTTCCATTTTTGCGAAAACCCATCTTCGCAGCCCACTAGCAGTCTGGAGGTGTAGGCATTTGCTGGATCATCTGCTTGGATGGTGTAGAGCGGAGAAGAAATGTTGAGCAACTCGCAGTCTCAAGAATATCTTATCGTTCTGTTCGGTTCATAGAAACGAGTGCTCTGAAACCGATGGAAAAATTGAGACGAAACCAGGAGCTGGCCAGGTGGTCAGAGCTAAAGTTCAGGTAAATGCGCTTTGCACGATAGCTGACTAGCAGTCCTGAGTGCTGGTCGTTGGCGGACAGCATCAAATCGTCCACATCTCCTCTCACGTCACTAATCTACAGGACATATCCAATTCATTTCATTCGACAAAAACTGAGGAGGCTAACCTGAATGACGGCCCGGCCTTTGAGGCGACGCTGTTGTGGAGGCAGGATGAGAGTGATGGGAGTGCTGGAAGGTGCTCGAATGTACCAGGAGCAGTGGATGCCGGGCGGGGCAGCCACTGGCTCTCCGCTCTGCGGCAGGCCTGGCGAGCTCAGCCAGCCACTTTCCCCGACCAGTTCCACACCCTTGCAGCCTCAATCACTCCGCTTGCCAAGAGTCCCGCAGTCTGAAGGGGTCATGTCGTGAAGAACCTTGAAGGTAGGCCAGGCGGAAGAGGGAGTGGTTGGAGAACTGGGAGGTGCGGGAGACGAGGAGGAGGCTGTTGGTGGATGCGGTGAGGGCCAGCGGAGTGTGAGTAGCATTGAATACTCCCAGGAGTTTGCTGTCAGACACCGCACCATCATAGACACTGACGGAGTCCTCCTCCTTCAGCGCCATTGCCGAGAATTCGTCTTTCTGCAAAATCAGTTTGCTTGGAAGCCATATAGCTGGGTAAAGTGGGAAAAACATAAAGGGTGAGCAGATGGCCGGGGTTGACGAAGAGCTGCTGGCGGCAAAGGGAATTGGGCGGAATCAGAGCGTCGGAGGCGTTGATTGGGGTGAAGCTTTCGCTCTGCTCCGAGCCCAGTAGCTCAGTCTGCTCCGCGAAGCAGACGGCTTCTGCTTCTAGCAATCGTTCGCTTGTAGACAAGTAAGGTGATTGTGGAAAGCTTGGCAGGAAACCTAGAGCTGTTGCTTTGATCTGGAAGCCGCGATCGCTTTCACTCTCGTCCGAGTGGAAGTGAAGCTGAAGTTGGTTGGAGGCGGAGAGATAGACGGCTCCCTTTTGATTGCCCGACCATCTCAAAGCAATATGGATGAAGACGGAAGCTTTAGATTGCAGATGGGAAATTAACCGATTGTTGACAGGGCCAATGGCACCCCAAGGTTGTATTCCGAAAGATTGAGTGCCCATTTCAGTGATTTCAAGGTAGTCTTCGTTCAGTTCAGTCGCGAACTTGGCAAACTGAAATCTGAGTCGGCAAATGAAGTATTGGCGACAAAAGACAACGCCACCTCCAATTGAATGCGAAATTGTGGCGGTGCTTTGATGAGCCATGAGCAATTAAGGCTGGGCGAATACTGGCGTGGAATGGCATCTTCTGGAACGCGAGGAAGATAAAGCCACTTCTCCAGCCCTTGCTCCACCTATTTTATGCCTGCTCTCACCTCACTACTACCGAATGAAGTGGAATGAAGACCAATATTTGGGGCTGCTCAGATAAAGTGTCGCATGCCTGCACCGTCTCGTCCAGCTGACAGTCCAGTTCATCGCTTCCGTCAGGGCAGTCTAATGCAACAATATCCCATTGAAAAAGTATTCCCATCGAATTTCTGCGGCTGGCAGTAGGAAACCTTCACTGTGGTCGCAAAGGTAGAGGCGATTGATGCAACGACTGCCGTCAGTGCAGCGGAACTCATCTAATCACTTTCTCCATTTCCCACTAAAGCCTGGTGAGCTGTGAGTGCCAACCTACGGTGCAGGCAAAGGTAGAACAAAGCGGGGGGAGTTTAGTCTGGCAGGGGAGGTTGAGCCAGCCGAAGGCCTCCGGCAAGTACTCTGTCTCCGCCTCCGGGCAAGCAGGGCGGAAGGCCACGCAAGAGTCCCGGCTAACCTCCCACACCTCGCCCACACTCGCGTTCGGCTGGCCATGGGCCCAGACACCCGTGTACAGCTCCGCCTTTCGCACCTCCTCCTCCAATGCCACTACCCTCCTCCCCTCTCTGGCTCTGATGAGGGGGGAAGAGAGGATAAAGGGAGATGAAAAAGGGGATGAAGGCTACGTGAGCGTCGAAGAAGGACCAGGCGTCCAGATTGTGCGGCTGCTCGGCGTCGATGTCGAGGCGGAAGCCGATCCAAAAGAGTGGACTGGAGGTGCAGGGGCGAGTGCAGTTGCAGCCGGCATGCTTGGCCAGCAGCTCCAGGCCCAGACTCCGGGCCAGGGCCCAGTCCTCGCTCACCAGCAGACTCGCCTCCGGAACCCCTGCCCTTCAGACCAACTTTTGCCAGTCTTTCTTTGGCTTAAATGGTTGGCAGGGAAGGACTTCTGGCAGGAGCCTCTGGCAGTCCGCCAGTCCAAAGCTTCGGCGCCGGCTCGGAAGCACAGCGATCCGCCAAGAGTCCAAGACTCCGGGCAGTGGAAAATACTTTCCGTTTTCTGAATCAGTCATTCGTTGAGGATATTTTCAAACTGTCGATGCCTGAGGCTACAGCAAAAGTAGGGACTGCAAAGACGGTGATGAATAGCAGCAGAAGTGGCATTGGCCAGGGCATAATCATCCATAACCAGCTTCACATTTGGGCCTGGCTTGGAAGTAAGGGTCTGTAAAAGGGGGCGCAGCGGATGAGGGGAGTGCTGCAGACGCGGTGCAGTGCAGTCGGATGGGTGCGGCAGGGCGTTGAGAAGAGCTGTCGTCTTAGCCCCCGCCCCCACTTTCACAACCTCTCATACACACCCTCTCCCACTACCTACACCCTAAACTCTCGCTCACACACTTCACGGCCTCTCTCTCACCTGTCCCATTCGCCTCTGCAACATCTCAGCAATCTGACAGCAAAAGTACAGCTGTAAAAGATAGGATGTTAGCAAAGGCAGGATTTGGAAGACAAAGGTGGAGCGGGGAGGGCGCGGTCTCTTAGGGTGGGGTGGATGAAGCCTATGTCTCAAGTGCTCCCCACTCAACTCTGCTCATTCATTCTTTGCCCACTATTCCAGCCTTTAATGTTGCCACAGGCAATGCTGAAAAGAAATGCAGTTCCAGTGCAGACTAGCCCGCGGTGTGCCACCCAATAGAAATAGTCTGGATAAATGGACAGATTTACAGCAGAGAGTTTTTTCAACCAAAATTAGAACTACAGCTCGTATTACAGTTGTCAATGAGTGAGCTATGGTACATTGAAGTTGTTTATAGAGTTGTGTACTGGCAATTCATAATCTGCTTTATACCTAAAACTTTTCATCTATTTTGGCATTCTTTTGCTTCTTTGCTTTCTTTTATCTTGTTCAGCTGAGCTTGACGAAGAAAGTCAGATCACAATGGAGGAGTGAGAGAGCGTAGGCCAAAAGAGGTTATGGCGGCGATTGTATGAGGCGTTCCTGGAGTTCCAGGAGAGGGGAAGGCATGGGCTTGACGTGGTAGGTGCGCGAGGCAGGGTCCGACTGCTCTGAGGTGGGCGAGCGGAGGTTCCGCCGACTGCCCAGCTCCCCTCCGCCTCCCCGCCCCCGACGCAGTCGACCCAGGCCGCACTGTCCGTGCTTCAGCAGCCCCAGCAGGCGCCACAGCTGACGTCGGAACATCTGCAGAGGCAGAGAAAGGCCGCGAACAGATTGGAAGGAGTGGGGGAGGGAACGGTGTTGAGGAATATGTATAGGTAGGCGGCGAGGGAGCGTTCGATGGCGGTGCAGATGTTGGCCAGGATCTTGGCCCACTCGTAGCCGTAGAGGAGGATGCGGAAGGCACGAAGCCGGCTCTCCATGTTCAGACGGGCGTTGAGGAAGGTGGCCGTCAGTTCGGGGATCGGCTTCAAGAATTCCAGCAGCCGTTTTGCCTCGCTTGGGATCACCTTCAAATACTGTCTCTTCCTCTTTTTGCATTTCAGTTTTCCTTCAGGCTTTTCTGATCTTTCTTTTCTCAATCTCTGATTAGCCCAAAAAGCAACTGGCGTACTGAAGAAGAGAGGTAGTGCGTGTGAAGAATTGCAGCGATGCGAAGCTCGTTGTACACCCCCCTGGCCGCCCGACGTGGGCAGATCTTTGCACCTGCTCTCAGACCCGTTTCCCCTGTCCTCCACCCCCACCTCTCACCAACCTTCTCCTCTTCTTCACTCTCTCTAAACTCCTCCTTTCCTGTACCATCTGTGGAAAATGGAGAAGAGATTGTCAATGTTTAAGCTGCTAAAGCAGTGCAAGAATGGCACAGCTTTTTGGTCAGCAGAGGTGGTCCAAGTTTGAGTACTTCCAAAAGAAGGTCTCATTCTTCATCCCCTCTGTTTTCCTCTGCTCCGGGACAGCACGACTTCACTGCGCCACTCTGACAGGCGGCCAACTAAGCATCCATTTCCTCATTCGAGAGGCTATGGACTTAGCCAGCCCCTGCCACTGTCCGGACAAGGAAACAACGTCGACCTTCAGCTACGCTGCAGCCTTCCTCTTCTCTCCTCCAACTTGCACAATGCGTGTACAGAAGGAGGCAGAAAAGATAGGCAGCAAATAGGTGGAAAGCCTTCCCTTGTTTACCCTTGGGTGCAAGGAAGCAGGCTTCCACGATTCCTCCAGTGCCTACTAATGCAATCGACGGCATTATGAGCACTGGAAGGAATGCGAAGGTGTGCTGAGGCCACCTTTTGGAGCAGACGACTTCTACCCCTGCCTTCAGGAGCCGTCCCTGCACTGCCTCTCTTCCCGCGTGGAGATGGCAGCCAAACACCCTTCCTAAGCCAGCCGAGCAAGGAAGTGACATCTGCAGCTGGATGGAGCCAAGTTCAGCTGCAGCCGAATGCGGCCACTGCCGCATGCTAACAGGGCAGAGAGACTCATTTACCCACCTGCGGGTGTAAAGAGAGAACTCTGCTCTGTCAGTCCTCAGCTCTGGAATGCATCTGACTGCATTAGAGCTGGGAGAGATGGAATTTCAGGGCCCTGCACCCTAGAAATGAGTGGCTACCTGCCGCACTCCTTCCCGGGTGAGCCCTCCGTGGACACCCGCAAGCCGCCTCTACTTGGAGAGGAGCCCGGGACGTACACACACCTTTACTCCCCCGACGGGAGTGCCTGCCTCCAATTCGACCCCTCCCTCTGCCCCGCCTGGACGAGGATCTGCCCTGCCTCTTCTACGTTGCGACGGCAATAGGAGAGGATTGGGAGGGCACGCGAATCCCTGCCCCTGACGAGCCGGCATATTCGTCGCTTCAGGCCCAGTTGTGCGAGCTGGGCCTCCCAGCAGGCGGGAGGAGAAAGGAGTCCCACGAGCAGCCCACAAACATTTTGGCGTGATAAGCTGCCACGCATGACGTGTCCATGTCCAGGATGGACGCGATCTCAGTTAGGCTGCCAGTCGACGCAGCACACATGCCCTCCTATTACGGAGCAGAGCATGCCGAGGGCCCCCAGAGCCCAAGCCAAACCGAAGGGCCGCAGCGCCACCCTCGCACAGCCGAAGGGCTGCCCAGTCAGCCAGCCAGCAGTTTCCAGAGCTGCTACTTCTCCACCGCCAGGCCTCAGGGCCACTACTACTCTGCGACCGGGCCTGCCCATGAGCACACTCGGCAGCCTCGTCATCATGAACAAGGACCAGTTTTGGCGTGCTCTTTGTCTTCTCAACAACCTACGAGGACCCCCCTTCAAGGACACCAGTGGAGCCATCTGCCTCTCTATCACGCGACTTCCACATCCGGCCTCCTCAAGGATGCCTGCAACACTGCAACACGCCACACACACACTCCCCCTCTCCTCTACCCTCCCCCTTCATTCCGGTTCCTGGAGCAAGCACTGATGCAATGATCACCACTGCCTGCCCCCCCCCTCTACGCATCCCTCGCCCACACAAGTGCATCCACTACTGGCAATGATGAACGACCTACGTGACAGACATTGCGGGCGCGCCAGCTGCCGCGCAAGACGGATCAGCGCCATCTGATACCGGAGCGGACTCAATCATCCGCAGGGGGCGCGCCAAAGCGCCCAAAAGCCGGACCCAGTGACCTCACCAAAGGCAGTGGGATCCACGCGGGGGCCCGTCCAGCCCATGTTCTACCGGCCCTCTCAAGGCGTAGAAACCTGCTCAAGCCAAGACACAGGACACCTCTGCCGGCCGTCGAGCCACAGTACAGTGTAACAGGACACTACTCCAAAAGGGCATCGCGGATGTCAACTGCCACAACCGATGGCTTCTTCATGGCTACCTGGAGCCAAGGGTCCCGACTTCCAGAACAGCGGGACAATGCGCTACACCAGCGCAAACTGCAGCAGAACAGTGCACTTCGACACCGAGAACTTCAACGGCACAAACTCTGCAATGGACTTCACTGCAACTCTGCCCTCCCCTGCAATGTAGTCGGTACTGACTGATGCATTGGCTGCGGGACCTGGCAGACTCGTCCAGGACATCCATCGATCGACAGCGATCTCTTCTTCCTCTTCTTCTTCTACCCTTCTTCTACTCCTCTACAGTCAAGGGACAACAGGCCTGACAAGCCCAGCCAACTACAGCCACTTCGTCGCCGCCACCGCTGGCCTCCTACAGCTACTGCTGTGGGCCTCCAGCCCGCCGCCGCGCTCTGGACTTCGTCGCCGCCGCCGCTGGCCTCCTACAGCTACTGCTGTGGGCCTCCAGCCCGCCGCCGCGCTCTGGACTTCGTCGCCGCCGCCGCTGGCCTCCTACAGCTACTGCTGTGGGCCTCCAGCCCGCCGCCGCGCTCTGGACTTCGTCGCCGCCGCCGCTGGCCTCCTACAGCTACTGCTGTGGGCCTCCAGCCCGCCGCCACGCTCTGGACTTCGTCGCCGCCGCCGCTGGCCTCCTACAGCTACTGCTGTGGGCCTCCAGCCCGCCGCCGCGCTCTGGACTTCGTCGCTGCCGCCGCTGGCCTCCTACAGCTACTGCTGTGGGCCTCCAGCCCGCCGCCGCGCTCTGGACTTCGTCGCCGCCGCCGCTGGCCTCCTACAGCTACTGCTGTGGGCCTCCAGCCCGCCGCCGCGCTCTGGACTTCGTCGCCGCCGCCGCTGGCCTCCTACAGCTACTGCTGTGGGCCTCCAGCCCGCCGCCGCGCTCTGGACTTCGTCGCTGCCGCCGCTGGCCTCCTACAGCTACTGCTGTGGGCCTCCAGCCCGCCGCCGCGCTCTGGACTTCGTCGCCGCCGCCGCTGGCCTCCTACAGCTACTGCTGTGGGCCTCCAGCCCGCCGCCACGCTCTGGACTTCGTCGCCGCCGCCGCTGGCCTCCTACAGCTACTGCTGTGGGCCTCCAGCCCGCCGCCGCGCTCTGGACTTCGTCGCTGCCGCCGCTGGCCTCCTACAGCTACTGCTGTGGGCCTCCAGCCCGCCGCCGCGCTCTGGACTTCGTCGCCACCGCCGCTGGCCTCCTACAGCTACTGCTGTGGGCCTCCAGCCTGCCGCCGCGCTCTGGACTTCGTCATCGCCGCCGCTGGCCTCCTACAGCTACTGTTGTAGGCCTTCAGCCAGCCAACGCGCTCTGGACCACTCTTCCAGCACCACCAGCCAGAGAAGAACGATGGGAATTCAGCTGACCTTCTGGCCTGCCTTCGCTGCCCAGCCTTGTGCCTCAAGCCTACCGCTGTCGCCGCATGGCCTCGTGCCCTCTGGTCCCACTTCCATCACTTCCCATCATCTCAACTTCCATCCACTGCTGCCTGGCCTTGGACCATTCGAGCCCGCCATCGCCGCCCAGCCTTGTGCCTTCTGGCCATCCGCTGTCGCCGCCCGGCCCCGCGCCTTCTGGTCCCACTACCATTGCCACACAGCTCCTATCTACACTCCTTTGCCTCCTTTCCTGCCATCTGCCGAGCATGAAGGGGAGCATGGAGTGATGGGAGGACAGCTGGAAGAACTACGCGAATCTGACCAACTTCTTCCTCTAGCCCAACTTCATGGACACCTGAGAAGACTGCATCTGCTTCGACAATGGATTCAGTGACCTGGGCAACTACACTCAACTGCTGCCAGTCACCTTCAATCCCTCTCTCTCTCTCCTGCCCTCCACTCCCCCCTTTTCTACTCTTAACCAAGATGGAAAGAGGAAGGAAGGGAATGAGTGGATGGAGAGAAGAAGAGGTGAACCTGAACAGCAGTGTCTGCAGCCGGTACAGTCAGCTACTCTGCCTCTTCCGGATCGGCTACCTGGACCCAGACAACATCTCCATCCTCTGTGACATTGCCTACCAGTCCAGCCATGCCCTCAACAGCTCCAGCCAACCATCATCCTTCTACCTCTTCCCATTCCCTCTTCCTCTACACTCATGACTGAGTCAAAGGAAGACAGGTATGAGGAATAGATAGTGTGCTGGAACATCCTGGCCCCGACGACTACGCCGCTGCCTGGCATCGCACCTCCTGGCCCCGATGACTACGCCGCTGCCCGGCATCTTGCCTCCTGGCCCTGACGACGCTGCTGCCTGGCATCGCGCCTCCTGGCCCTGACGACAACGCCGCCGCCTGGCATCGCACCTCCTGGCCCCGACAACACCGCTGCCTGGCATCGCGCCTCCTCACCCCAACGACAACGCCGCCGCCTGGCATCGTGCCTCCTGGCCCCGACGACAATGCTGCCGCCCGGCATTGTGCCTCCTGGCCCCGATGACGCTGCTGCCTGGCATCGCATCTCCTGGCCCCGACGACAAAGCCACCGCACAGCATCGCACCCCCAGCCCACTGCTGCTGCCTCATTCTCTCCCTGCCCTTTGTTCCCCTTTCCAGCCCTTCGCTTAAGCTGAAGGAAGCAAGAAAGGGGAATGAGTGGCTGGAAAGAAGCTGGGTGGACCTGAACAACAGTGTCCATACTCTGCTCAGCTGCAGCCCCTCCATCAGCTCCAGCAAACTAAGCTGCTTCTTGGACCTCATCGTCACATTCAACATCCCTTCACAGTCATTCTGCTCCTCCCCTACTCCTAACCAAAATGGAAAGGAGTGAGGAGAGATAGCTGAGTGACAGAAGTGACGATGTGAACCTGAATGACAGTGGCAGCATCCAGACGGGCTACACGGACTCGGACAACCTCTCCATCCCCTTCAACATCGATGCCTTCAGCTTCGACACCTCCAACACCCCCATTCAACCATCAGCCTCCCATCCATCCTATTTCCCTCCTCCTACTCTACTCCTTACAGAACTAGAAAGGAGGATGGGAAAAGGATAGGCAGCTGGAGGATTGTGTGGGGCATGGAGAAGAAGAGTGCCGTCAAGCCCTGCACCGCCAGGACTCTTCGCTGCCCGGCCCACCATCGCCGTCCAGCCCTGCGCCGCCAGGACTCTTCGCTGCCCGGCCCGCCAGCGCCGTCCAGCCACATACTGCCAGGATTCTTCGCTGCCCGGCCCGCCATCACCGTCAAGCCCTGCACTGCCAGGAATCTTCGCTGCCCGGCCCGCCAGCGCCGTCCAGCCACATGCTGCCAGGATTCTTCGCTGCCCGGCCCACCATCGCCATCCAGCCTTGCGCCGCCAGGAATCTTCGCTGCCCGGCCCGCCAGCGCCGTCCAGCCACATACTGCCAGGATTCTTCGCTGCCTGGCCCGCCATCGCCGTCAAGCCCTGCACTGCCAGGAATCTTCGCTGCCCGGCCTGCCAGCGCCGTCCAGCCACATGCTGCCAGGATTCTTCGCTGCCCGGCCCGCCATCGCCGTCCAGCCTTGCACCGCCAGGAATCTTCGCTGCCCGGCCCGCCAGCGCCGTCCAGCCACATGCTGCCAGGATTCTTCGCTGCCCGGCCCGCCATCGCCGTCCAGCCTTGCGCCGCCAGGAATCTTCGCTGCCTGGCCCACCATCGCCGTCCAGCCTTGCGCCGCCAGGAATCTTCGCTGCCCGGCCCGCCATCGCCGTCCAGCCACGCGCCGCCAGGATTCTTCGCTGCCCGGCCCGTCATCACCATCCAGCCTTGCGCCGCCAGGAATCTTCGCTGCCCGGCCCATCATCGCCGTCCAGCCTCATGCCGCCAAGACTCTTCGCTGCCCAGCCCGCCATCGCCGTCCAGCCCTGCGCCGCCAAGACTCTTCGCTGCCCAGCCCACCATTGCCGCTCGGCCGGGAGGGATGAAAGCACCAATCAAGTTCCAACACCTATCACTGGACTCAGCATAAATCCGCGGACCTGGGCAAAAGCATTGGTACCCTGCCCAGTTACCGGGCCAACCAGCTTGCTCTGCCCACCGCCAAGGACTCCAGCCACCAGTGAAACACCTCTTTCAATAACAGCCATCCACTCCTTCCCTCCTCCTACTCACAACTAAGTTGGAAAGCAGTAAGGAGGGATGGAAAGGGAACCTGGAAAGAGTACACGGGCATGGACGTGCAACTGAACGGAAAGAAGACAGCGTGCCCGGCCTCCGCCTCATCAAGGACGCCACCCAGAAGCTTCATTACCGACAGCTCTGCCCCACTTCTACAGCCGCCTCCTTCTCTCTCTCCTCCCTCCTGCTCCTTCAAGAAAGTGAGAGAAACAGTGACTGGAAACTGGGAAGCGTTGCACTGGCTTTACTGCTGCATGGTAGAGAACGCCATCTACCAGTTGGAGCACAGCACGTCCAGCTGTGGCCTCACCCTCCGCGTCTGCGCCATCGGGCAGAGCCTCTTCAGCCTTCCCAACAGCGCCCGGACCTCCAACCTCCTTCATCCCCCCATCCCCTCACCTCACTCCTTCTCCTCACCCTTCCTCTTCCTGCCTTTGCATGGAAGAGTTGGGACCTGGAGCTGAGACAGGCCATGGAGCTCTGTACGAAGAAGGACAGCTTGGAGAACGCCATCTGCCGGTGGGACCGCGGCATGCCCAGCCTCTGCAACAGTGCCCGCGCCAGCATGCAGAGCCTCTTCAGCCTACCCCACGGCACCCAGAACGCCAACCCACATACCCCCCTTTCCTCACTCCTCCTCCATTCATTCACCCCCATACCCACCCTGCTCTACTCAGCACTGCTAGAGTAAAGGGTGTGTGGGCAGCCGAGTGTATCAATCGGGATGAGCGGCTGGTTTGTGGACTGCTACTGGAGCAGCACCATCATCGCGGAGTACAAGAACCTCATCAATGCCAGCTGCTGGGACACCGATTTCTTCTGCTACTGCAACACCGCCCCCCTCTCTCCCCCTGGATCTCCTATCCTCCTCCTCCAGCGACCAGATGCACCGGGACAAGAGCTGAACGCTGGTGAATGACTACTGCGAACAGCTCTTCATCAACCTCAGCCTTCAGCCTCAAGACCCTGGCCAGCCTGCAAAAGAAGGAACTCCCTGTCGCCTCCTCCTACAGCCTCTGGCCGGGATGAGCCTGTGGATGCTGGACGGTAACCTGGACGCAGAGCTGGATCACTGGCTCTACCAGCTTCACCAGCCAAAGGAACGGAGCCTGAGCTGGCCTCCAGCTGCCCAGTGATAGCGATGCTGTGCGGGAACCTGCTGGCCTGGCTTGGCCTCGTCGCCCTGCCCCGCACACCCTCTGGCCTGGCTCAGCCTCGCCCCCTTTGTTTTCAGCTTCCCCGCCATCGCCACCGGGTCTAGGAGGAAAGTGCCCGGTTGTCATCGTCAACTGGATCTTGCTCCAGCTCCGAAGCCCCACGCTCCCTCAGGGCCTGGCCTTCACAGGCAAGAACTGCTGGCCGTCCGAAGCCTCAATCTCCCTGCCCCACTCCTCCTCCAGCACACCTCACAACCGACCCTCAACTCTTCCTCTTCAACTACACCTCCTTCCAAGCCACCTTTCCTCTCTTCTCCTCCTGCCTCTCTTGAGAGCAAGAGGAGAGTGAGAAGAAAGGGAGAAAGCCAGTCCTGCCAGCACCCGTCAGGCCCTGCTCTAGGGGACCCGGACCAAGAGAAAGCTGGCCATGACACAGTGCACAAGAATGACGGGGCAGGGCGTGGAGTGCTTCGTCAGTTTCAACAACAACTTCGCCCCCAGCCTCAGCTGCCTGTGCGCCCTCATCGCCACTGCCCACCGGCACCATCCTCCTCCTTCCTTGCCCTCCTTCAGCCCCACAACCCACTCCAGTGGCAAAACCCAAGAACACAAGTGGAGCGCTGCCAAGAGGATGTGAATGGAACTGGGACTGCAATGAAAAACGGTGGATGGACAAGTCTACTGCGACCGCGGAGTGTGGCTAAGAGAAATACACTGCCTAGCGCCTGCCATCCTCTGCCCCGTCTACTCTGCCTAGGACTCCAATCCCTTCCAAACCCCTCCAACCTTCACCGTCTCCCCTCCTCCTCCATGCCCACGCCCTGCAGTCTTTACCCTGACTGCCCTGACCTTCGCTGCAGACAGCATTTGGCCATAAGGCAAATGGGGAGCAACTGGCACCAACTGTTCGTACTTCTAATCGCTACGGTCCCTTCTCGAGTGCTAGTGGGCGAGGCCAAGCGTGCTGGGAGATGAACTCCGCTCACCTACGAACACAACTCCGAGGCCTCCATGCGGACTCAGCCAACGAACTGGAGCCATGGGATGGAGCTCTGTCAACACCTGGCTGGTGGAAGAGCTGAGCTGGATGCTGCGCGAGACACAGGAGGCTGGAACGAGCGAGGGCTGTCTGTCCCTAAAATCCGCCGCTGCTCAGCTGGAAAGAGACGTGGCTAGTTTGCAAGAAGAGGAGCTCACTGCCGCCCTGCTCTACATCTTCCAGGAACTCCAGCCGACTGGATCCATTTGCTCTCTCTCCATTCTCTCCTCCGCTGCTGGGATCATCAGCTTTGGAGAGAAGGAAGGCAATTGGGAAACCAGCCTCCGGCTCCTGGAAAATGAGAATGGTGTGCGGGAACCTGCTGGCCTGGCTCAGACTCTTCGCCCTAGCCTTCGGCTTCATTGCCATCATTCAGGCCGAGGGCCTCCTGCTGCGGCTCCGCCTGCCCCAGCCCATCGCAAAGTCCATGGACTTGGGCAGCAAGCTGGAGCTCTGGGACACCGGGAACAGCCGCGCCAGCATAGTCATCATCTCCGCCGCCCACTTCTAAGGCCTCAATCTACCTCCGCCCCATTCCTTCCTCATCATCTACTCCTCCCATCAAACCTCCCAATCAACAGCCCTCAATTCATCCACTGGATACTCCTCTTGGAACAGAACCAGATGAGCGTGAGACATAAGACAACCTCTGCGGACTGCCTCCACATCGCCAGCAATCCTCTGAGACAGGAGAGAGATGAACCTGAAGCTGGAGTGTACTGGGAAGAGCCCCTTTGCCATCTTCACCCTCTTCAAGGCCGCCAGCTGCGCCTTCCAAGCTGACAAGGACAGCGTCAGCTCCGCCACCCTACTCCAAACCCTCAATTCCCCTCCCCCATTCCTTCCCACCCTTCCTCCTTCAATCCCTCCTCGTCTCTTCCACAACCTAGACGGAGGAGCAGGCCTGGAGCTGGAACTCCGTCGATGCCTCCTTCGTCAACATGGACAGCTTGCGCAACTGGGAGTGGCTCTGGTGCCAAGGCCTCTCCTCCCTGGGCTCAGCCGTGAAGCTGGTGCCGCGTCTGCCGCATCTCTGGCCTGCCACAGGCCACAACGTGGAGGGCCTGTTTCGCTGGCTGGCCTACCCCATCGCCGCCCTCCTGGTATACCCGGACACCAAGTTCCCCGCCGCCAAGGAGGAGGCGGCCAGCGACGCCGTCGCCCTCCTCCTCTGCCGCTGGGCCCGCCCCATCCCCTCCGCACCCATCATCATTGCCGCCTCCGGCTCCCCCGCCCCGGCCTACGAGCGCTGCAAGGACCCCTCCTTCCCGTCCAGCGCCACCGAGACCCTCCTGCCCAGCAACATCCAGCGCCTCCTCACCTACACCAGCACCTCCAAGCCCAACAAGCGCCAGCACTGGGCCGCCCACCACCCGGACTCCATCACCCCGCTCACCAGCACTCTGCCCCCCCCGCATGCCTTCATCCCTCATGCTAGAGCGGGCTATGAGCAGAGCATGGGCAAAGTCTGCGACCTCATCTCTCGCGCCGTCCGCGCTCACGGGGCCATGGACCAGGGGAGCGAAGCTGGAGACTGTGTGAGGAGTGAGGGGAGGATGTGGACGAGTGTGCATCTTCGCCCTGCGCCAACGGTGGCTACTGGGAGAACCAGGACGGAGGCTCCAAGTGCGCGTGTCTACTGGGCTTCGCCGGCCATCTCTGCCAGCTCACCGCCGCCCCATGCGCTGCTCAGCCCTGCCACAATGGTGGAACGTGCCAGGCGCTGGGCTCAGAGTATCGCTGCCGTTGTCCGCCCAGCTACTCTGGCGAGCGCTGCGAGAAGGCAGCGCTCGGCTTCGACGCCCTCTCCTTTGTCCAACTCCCGCCTCTTCAGCTGGACAGCAATCAAATTGCCTTCCAATTCGCCATCACCGCCGGGAGTCAATTGCTGCTGAAGCTGAAAAAGACCTGAGCTCAGTGTGCGAGACGATGGAGATCGCGGCCGTGGAGCCGGAGTCCCCGGGCAGTTTCAGCCTCCACAAGGCCTTCGCCGCCATGCACAGCTTCACCTGGCTCTGGCCATGGCTCAGTCGGAGGCTCTGTCCCTGCTCCTGTTCCAATTCCTGCACCCAGCAAGAAGACAGCCGCTCTCAGTAGCACCAGACAGAGCCAGACCTTGCAAGTGCTCCAAAGCCTCGTCCACGCCCTGCCCAACGCAGCTGCGCTCCTCTTTGCAAGCCTCGCTTCAGCTCCTGGCTGGATTGAAAGCCAGCGCCAGTCCTGCCAAAGCGGAGCTGATAGGGATGCTGCTGGACGCGAATGCCTGGCATCCGAAGCGATTGGAGGAGCCAGACTTCCAGCGTCGTTTGGATGGCTTCAAAGCTCTGAAGGCCTCTTTGGGCAGCGATGAGCCTGACGAGGAGGCCACCGCTGCCGTCCTGCACTTCTGCCTCTGCTCAAGGCTGGACTGCACTCCGAATCCGAGGCGGTGCGACACGAGCCGGTGGGACTGCTGAGGGTTCTTGTGAACGCCTTCCCCAGCCACCCGCGCCTCAAAGGCCTGGCCAGCCTCAACTCGACAGACGGACCTGGACTCCTTCTCCTCCAACCCCTAACTCATTCCCCCCTCCAATCCCTCCCTTCCCCCTATCTTACCAGCAGCCAGAAAATGGAATTAAATGAAAATCTAAAACCTCAATCCAAAGATTAGAACAATATTTCCATTAGAAACAAAAACCAACTTATATTTTACTGAAAACAAAACAAAATCCATTGATGTTTCTCAGTTTCGAAACAACCCTTTCAAACTGAAGCAAACAATTTAACCTATTAGTTTTGATCCTTTGTAAATCCAAATTCTTAAAACAATAGCAACAATCAACAGTTTTACTACAAAATTCAAAATTCATATTCAAATTCCAAATTTCAAAATTCGCTGCTTGGTTGAGACCCTCTACCCTTGATCCCATCAGATTACACAATAGTTAAAATCAGTTTATTATCCCCTGCTAGGCTGGATCTAATCCCCGCCATCTTGATTACACAAACACCCCTGTCCCAGCCCAACAGTCCTCATTCATTCACTTGTGCCCAAGAAACCTCTCCTCCTCCAGCTCTCCATCTCCCTCTGCCCTCCACGCCCCTTCAACTGCCTCCACCTCACCCCTCAACTCCTTCACCACCATCATCTTTCTCTTCCCCCTCAACCCCTCCACCTTCTACCTTCTCCCCTCTCCTACCTCTCCCTCACCTCCTCCAGCGCTGGCCTCGACGAGCTCCTCCTGCCCTGCGTCATCTGCCACTTCACCCTCAGCACCAGCATCGACGCCGCCTGCTGCCCCAGAAGCCCTACCTGCCGAGCCAGCTGGAGAAGATGGATGTCTTCATCGTCGCCTACCTCTGCAGCCTGCACCTCCTCCAGCCCAGATACAATCCTTCCTATGCTGTTGTCAGTTAACCCAAACCATCATCTTCCTCAACCTCTTATGTTCCCTCCATTCAAGACAGTGATTCCCCCAACCAATCCCATTGAATGCTCCCACATCTGGCCCGCGGGAGGCTGTGAAGAATTGCAGCGATGCGAAGCTCGTTGTACACCCCCCTGGCCGCCCGACGTGGGCAGATCTTTGCACCTGCTCTCAGACCCGTTTCCCCTGTCCTCCACCCCCACCTCTCACCAACCTTCTCCTCTTCTTCACTCTCTCTAAACTCCTCCTTTCCTGTACCATCTGTGGAAAATGGAGAAGAGATTGTCAATGTTTAAGCTGCTAAAGCAGTGCAAGAATGGCACAGTGCGTGTTATTAGCTTAGGCTAGAATGCCGAAAAAACCAGTTTAGGCGGCTCAGGAGAACAGAAGGTGTCTAAAGGCGAAAAAAGGCGTGTGCCCTTTTCAGCCTCTCAAACTACTTTGCTTCGATTCACTTGCCCCTGGTAATCCGTTCAGAGCCCCAAGGCCAACAACAAGTCCGCCATAAAAGGACCCCTCGTGACGCCTCCAAGCAATTTCCTGTCCGTTGGGCAAATCGATTAAGCAGGACAGGTGACTTTGTTTGCAACCCTACACCTGGCGACATAAAGACATAAATCCATTATGTCAGGTGGTGCGCCAGGCAAGTTTATGCACGCACGCACCACTTTATGAAAACAATATTTGCCGCCCGTTCAAAAAGCTAGTGCTCAAGCCAAAAAAAGTTCTCTTGGGGTGGTGGAAAACTGTACCTGTATGAAGGCGAGTATGACGATGCCGATCATGAGCCCAAAAGCGGTGAAGTCGCGTCTGGTCTGTCGGCGACGTGAGGTGGAGGAGAGGCAGCGGGAGCGGAACATTCGCCGACGCCGACTCCCCACTATCGAGGCCACCGTCAGCCCCAGGATCAGCAGCGGGTAGGCCACCTTCGCCGTACCGTTCACCAGCGTGCTCGCCTTCAGTCACAGGAGACTGGGTCTGAGGAGGCCTTGAAGGCGGTCTGGAACCTTGAGGGTGGACTGAGCGGCGTGTGAGAGGTGGCTGCGGATGGTGACGGTGTAGAGGAAGCGTCCGTCGGCGCTCTCCACCTCCTCCACCTGGTTGGCCAGCCACGGGGCCCAGGAGTGGACGAAGAAGCTCAGCACCATCGCTATCACCACCACCAGACGACACACGGCCCACTGGAAGAGTAGACTTCTAGTAGGATAGGGTGAAGAAAGGAAGGCTGCCTTGTTGAAGGCCATGTAGGCCTTGATGGCGTAGAAGGCGAGGACGCGGTCGGTGCAGATGGCGGAGACCATGTAGAGGATCATGAAGCCGGTGGCGGTGTTGAAGGAGGGGTAGAGGAAGGCCTTGAAGACGGCCGCAGGCCAGACGGAGTGTGCCTGGAGGCTCTGCCCCTCCGCCCCCGCGTAGGCGAGGAGGGAGAGTGAGTCGTTGAGCTTGAGGGCGAAGAAGCAGGTGCAGAAGAGCAGGTAGGAGACCAGCAGGGCTCCGTGGTAGGCGAAGGTGGGACTGCGCATCTCCTGCGTCCAGGAGATGATGGACAAGGCCGCCAGGTTGCCCACCAGGCCCAGCCCCATCAGCACATTCATCAATGGCTCGTAGACCGCCAGCGTCTGTTCCCAGAGCAGCGTGAAGCTGAGGAACTCCGCCCGAAAGATGAGGTCGTCCGAGCCGTTGCTCATGCTGTCTCTCTGCTGCCAAATGCAAATGCTGGAGAGGGGTTCAGCGGAGCGCGTTGAATCTGTAGGAGCTAAGGGCTGGGCGGAATAAAGCGGCGTAATCTGTCATTCCGCTGAGTGTAGGATGGATGAAGGGGAGGCAGGGGAGGGAGGGTGGATGAGGTGGGGAAGGAAAGGCCTAGTAGGCAGGCTTAGCGGAGCAAGCGTGGTGAATGAGAGTGTGGCTGCGGCTCAGTGAGTAGAAGCATGGAGATTGGGCGTAAAGTAGCGGTGGCTTGAAGCGGGGAAGGGCAGAAGCGTGCGGGGCTTCTAAGATACGAGCGCGGACAGGAAGTAGAGAGGAGGGCTCCGGGAGGGAGGGCCTGTTGTGCATGAGCACGGGGGAAACCTAATTTGGGCCCCCCCCCCCTGCCCCTTTTTGGCCCCTCCCCTCATGCCAGCCGCCACTAGCCATTGTCCGCCCTCCTATCTTAGCCGATGCCAGCCGCCTCCTCTTCCCACACTTGCTTTCCACTCATCCTTTATTAACCTCTCCCATAGACCCTTTACCCAGCTCTCTTTTATACTTCTTTTAAGAAGGGAGCTGACAGGTGCAATTGAGCGCTGACGAATGCAGGAGCCCTATGGCAATTAAGTTGGAAAAGGCTTTTTGCTAGAGCGCGTGATGATGGTCATAACACCTGGCTCAGGCCCTGGCTAATCAGAGAGAGAAAGACAAATGACTGATTTAGGCGAGTTGCCAAGGAAGGTTATACATGCATGAAAGGCGAAACAGCTGCTGGAGGCAGGAGACTTAGGGCGATGAGTTCTTAGGAAGGATAGAGGGAGTGTTGTTGTTGTCAGGCGTCAGATGAAGGCCCCCCTTCCCCCTCTGTTCCTCTTGAATAATGCAAGGGTCCCCACCAGACCGCCCGGAGCCCATACCTATTACCACAGAGCCGCCTTCCACAAAACATAGGCCCAGCCCTTCATTCCATCTCATCTAATCACCATGCCTCGGGAACCGCCAGTTTCTAGCCCTCCCGACACACTCCCCTCACTCAGCTCCAACCAACTCCCCCATCCATCCTCAACAACGCCTCTTGGGGAAGGCTTTCTGTCCAAGAAGGCTGTCTTGCGTGGGCGAAAGAAAGGGAATGACAGACAAGCGGACGGCGTGTGCGGTCTTCAGGGGCCTTCTTTTGCCTATGCTCGCAGGATGGACGGAAGGGAAGGCAGACTTCCATGCTGCTCTCTCAGCTGAGCTTTAGTAAGAAGGCATTTTGTCATCCGCTCATCCCCCGCCTACTCACTGCCCTTTATCCGCTTAGCCACCTTAGTCAGCACTAACCAGGCAAATCCTCCTCAATATCACAGCTGCCTAGAAATAGCCGTGGCAAGTAATTAGGCGAGGGGAGGGGAAGAAGGAGGGTAGTAAGAAGGGCGGAAAGGTGAACTGTGGCGCCGTGCCGGAATTCCGCTTCCTATCCCTTCTTTTGCCAGCCCTGCCTTTCTTCGCCTATACTTCGTCCACCAGCCTTACTGCCATCAAAGTGAGCTACAGCCTTCAGCACTAGGATTAGTCAAGATCAAGCCATTCCCTTATAAGCCTACCTATAAGGCATCAGACCCCCGGTGGCGTCACCATATCCTCTTCCTGCTAAGGATCTTTCCTCTTCATCTAATGAGTTAGCTGCCTAATCTCTTCATCCACTCCTTCGATTAATCTTCCCTCATTCGTTCACATT